>QFDD01000139.1:0-65987 GCA_006871305.1 Vachellia collinsii | reverse complement strand
ATCTGGACGGTCTAGATTTAATTTTTTTAAAAAAATAATTTTTTTACTCACCACTGTTTTAATGACCACTGTTCTAAAAGATTTAATTCTTCAATCTAGACCACTGTTTTAATGACCATTGTATAATTTTTTTTAAAATTATTTTTTAAAAAAGTAGTAATTGAAAGATTGCTTTTATTTATTTATTCTGCATCTACTGGAATAATATTTTTAGAAATATATATTTTTATAAAATCAAATATAGATCATCCGGATTAGATCTAGACGGTTCAGATCAGATTAATAGGGTGAGTTAAGCTTTGTGCTTAGCACTGTAACCGATTCCCCCCTTAATACAGTGGTCATTAAAAAGAACAGACCCGAAACCGGTGGATCCAATTCTGTTATATGATCATCGATCACCTTCCCTTGGCTTCTCCTTCAAGGGTTCGTAACACCTTCTTCCAAATTCCAATTATACATGTCCTCGTGTCTCACCACCATCACCATCCAATTCTGGGATATCCATTCCTCCCCATCATTCTCTCACAACCTCACTCCTCCTCATTTCCCACAAAATAGTCCCAGCCCTCTCCGCCTTCATCTTCTTCCTTCTTCCCACAATCACTACTGCTCTCCAATAATATATCCACCCAATGTAATCCTCATGGCCTACTCCACTCTTTCTGCTATCTTCCTTCTCATCTCTGCCTCCTCCATCATTGTCACTGCCTCCGTCTCCATCCAAAGCGCCTGCGATGCCACCCGCTTCCCCCAACAATGCATCTATTCTACCCGATCCGTTAACGGCCTCCCTTCCCATCCCACCACCCCGCTTCAGATCATCCAATCCGCCATCGCCGTCTCTGCCGACAACCTCATCACCGCTCAATCCAAGATCAAGTCCATCCTCAACTCCTTGCCTGACAATGGTGACTATCTCAACCGCACCATGGCTGCCAAGAGCTGCCTCACCATCCTACATGACTCTGAGTATCGCATTTCCCTCGTCAACGACGCCCTGCCCGACGGCAAGATCAAGGACGCACGCGCTTGGATGAGCGCTGCATTGGCCTACCAGTTCGACTGCTCGTCCGGGTTGAAGTATGTATACGGCGACGACGCCACCTCCATCGGGGACACGCTGGCCTTCCTGGACACCTTGACAAAGTACTCCAGCAACGCGCTGAGCATGATTGTGTCGTACGACGTGTTTGGCAGCGACACCGAGTCGTGGAAGGCGCCGAGGACGGAGCGCGATGGCTTCTGGGAGCCACCGTCAGGAAAAGGGAAGGGGTTTGGGTACACGGGCGGATTTCCGTTGAACTTGAAGGTGGACATTACGGTTTGTAAGGAAAAAGAGTGTTACGAGACGGTGCAGGAAGCCGTTGAGGCCGCTCCGGATAACAGTAAAGGGAGGTTTGTGATACACATAAGAAAAGGGATTTACAATGAAACTGTTAGGATTCCGATAGAGAAGAAGAATGTGATATTTGTGGGCGATGGAATGACGAAGACCATCATCACTGGATCTGCACACGTAGGTCAGCCCGGAATGACCACCTACAATTCCGCCACCGTTGGTGAGTTCATGTTACTTCTTTATTTTCGTTTTCTGAAAAAAGAAATTTTTTTCCCGTCTTTTGATGCAAACTACATGGCAGGAAATCCGATGTAAATTAGTAAGCCTGTACATAATGAGTTTAATTGTTTTCTTGTGGTCGATGAGCTTCTCCGTTTCAGTATGCTCTTGTAGGTCTGCTGATTGTTTAGTTGTGTGTTCCGGTGATCACTTTCACTGGACATGGTTGGAAACTCTATTGGCATATCATTGACAAATGAAATATAAAACAACTGTTTATATCCGTAATACAAAAAGAAAAGGTTTTTTTCAACAATAGATACTATTTTATTTGTTATTTTTTTGTCAAAAGCTTGTCTATAAGGAAATCGTTTTTGAAATCTTGTTTTTACTTTCATGTAGGACAATAGATAGACGACTGTATCTTGTAGCCGCATTACGCTTGAACAGATCTTTTAGGAGATCGATGCATGAACTTAGACAAGCAATAGAAGAGAAACGGTGGGAGATGGAAGCAAGTCTGTCTTTCTCTTGAGATTGGATCGCGGGTTTCTTTCCATGCGAAGAGAGACAGAACGAGAGTGTTTGACTCCAAAAAAAAACATAGAGATCACAGAATATCCGATCTGAGTGTGGACAGTTAATGAGAGAGTTGAATCGTGTTGTTTCCGAACTGTTGAGTCATGTGACTTTATGATCTCCGTCTAGTTATTTTATTATTTTCACGATCTTTCTGACAACAGAATTAATTACGTGGACAGGAGTTCTTGGGGATGGATTCATGGCGTCGAATCTGACGATCCAAAACACGGCAGGACCCGATGGTCACCAAGCAGTAGCCTTCAGATCAGACAGCGATCTCTCTGTTCTGGAAAACGTAGAATTCATAGGGAATCAAGACACCCTATATGCTCATTCCCTTCGTCAGTTCTACAAATCTTGCCGCATCGTGGGCAACGTGGACGTGATCTTTGGCAACGCTGCTTCGTTTTTCCAGGAGTGCGCGATCCTACTGAGTGCAAGGCAGAGCAACCCAGAAACAGGGGAGACCAATGCAGTGACAGCACATGGGAGATCAGACCCAGCGCAATCGACAGGCTTTGTGTTTTATAATTGCGTGTTAACTGGGACGAAGGAGTACGTGGCACAGTGCAAGAAGAAGCCAGAAGTGCACAGGAACTTCTTGGGGAGGCCATGGAAGGTGTATGCAAGAACGGTGTTCGTTCATTCTGTGTTGGACACTCTCATCTCGCCGGAGGGTTGGATGCCCTGGGACGGTGAATTGGGTCTGAACACACTTTATTATGGGGAGAATAACAACACTGGTCCTGGTTCTGATCGGAGTCGGAGAGTGGCCTGGAGTAGTGAAATTCCCCACGAACATGTGTCGGTGTATTCGGTGGACAACTTCATTCAAGGCAGTGATTGGATACCATCCTATCAACGAAGGAGTCGGTAGGATGTGTGTTTAATAATTAAGGAGTGTAACGCATATTTCAATATGGGTAGAAGCTAGAAATAGAATACAAAACCTGAACACTGCGAGAGCTTTACGGTGGTAGATCCATGTTACAGAGGATTCGTATATAAATTTTTCTTCATAATTTATTTACTTTATCTGTCATGGGTATCATTTTGCAAGTAAAACTGAGCAGGATAATCTTTATAGCCATGCGGGATTTTATGATTGGGTAAGCTAAAAGCTAGGCGCAACAAATCCAATAATTACCACTTGTTCCAAATTATCTAATATAGGTTCGATCCGAATCCAATCCATTATGTGTATATATAAATCCACCGACAGTGATGGTCACATTACCTGCTCCTGCGAGAGGTTAGCTATCCCTTGCAGCTCGTTGCCACTAGTATTTTTATGAATTGGTCTGTTGGTAACCGGCCACGTGTTCTCAGGGACGTTGTGGTTGAAGCTACAGTGGTAATCTTAGAGAGAGAGAGAGAGTGTGTGTGTGTGTGTGTGTGTGTGTGTGTTCACGTAATTCCATTCAACCACGAAAGATTGGATCTTTACGGTGAGTAAGTGGAATTTGGAATGAAAAAGTCGTGCTTTCACTTAAAAGGCCCGTTCATTATTTTTCAAGTCTTTTCCGCTTGTCGAGTTTTGAAGAGTCCACATCCGAAGTCTGAGCTAATTATTTTTCTTGAACTCTGAGAAAGTTCTCTGAAAATGGATCGACCATTTTAATGCATAAACAACGAAGGAGGAAATGGAGAACAAACCAAAAACTTGAAACTCACAAATCATAAAGCAGTAAAAGAGGCAGAGTAGTGATCGCAGGTGGGGTTGGAGCATAAGATTCATCGTCGGTCCAATTGGTCTCTCTCCAATGTCGCAACATGCTTTTCCAAGAGCACAAATTATCTACACATTTCTTCAAGCCTCTATCTTTAACCTTAATTCTCCAATGCCCATCTGTGTAGTTCGCTATCTCTGCTTGTCTTCGATCCCACTCCAACTGTGCCTTCTGCTTTGACTTCAACATGCAAAACTGTTGCGATAACTCAGGCATCGCATCATGAACCTTCCACCATCTCTTGTGAACCACATTGCTCACAAACTCATGAAATTTATCAACGTTCCAGTTACAATCATAGTCACGAAAGCACAACCGTGGCTTCACACCTAAAAGGCTCTGCCGCAAACAGCCTGGTTTTCATTTGCTTCTTTTCTTCCTCATCACCAACCCAGAAATGCTTCAAGAAGTTCATGTGTCATGGAATTCTATGCCACCACGTGAATATTTGGTTCAAGTATCCTTGGTCTCCGCCATTGTAGGACTCAATCTCGCTGAAGTGATCCCTTAGAAATTGGAATGTGCAGTTTGATGGCTCAATCACCATGACGCCTGAGTTAAAGACTGTGGCGTTGTTTCCGGTCGCTGTAATTTCTGGCATACCGAATAAGAAATCCAGGTTTCTTAAAATAAGCAAATCTGCATCGATGAATATGATCTTGTCGTAATCTGTGAGCTGCCATAACCTGAACTTGCCGTAGTTTCATTCGCTGTATGCATTTTTTCAGCTTTTCGGTTTCTGATCCGCTGGATTGTTCTTACTTTCCACCCTGCTGCTTCCAAACTACTTCCATGGTAGCCACTAATTGTCTTATCCACAAGGATGACCAGATCTCGAGCTGATCCTGAAATGCCAATGCTTTTTGCAGCAGCAATAGCTCCACACATGTAAACATGGGCTGAGTGAAGAATTGTTGCATAGGCTTCTCTGTTAACATTTCCCGCCTAAACCAGCTCTGCTTTTCCAGTTTGTCCAATTTAGTTCATATCAGCTTTATGATAAAAGAGAGAGAATCTTAACTCAATTTGATATAAAACGATAAATAAACTTAATCAATTATATGAAAATAAAAGTAAGTGACTGACATGTCTTGTCGTTATCAATTTGGTTACCAGAAAATCTTCCAATGCAATGTAGAATAATCACACACTGCAAATATGATGTTAGTTTTCTCAAAGTTTGACATCTCTGCATGAGCAGGATAAAGCATTCCCCCCCCCCCATCAAATTAAAACTGCAATTTAAACAGCCCCTCTTAGCTTTTTTGACTTTTGCTCTTCTATGAAATCAATCTTCTTCATGTGCAATGCGAAAGCATGTTAAAGAAGTGAATGATTATTGAGTAGAGTTTCATGAGTAGTCCTGTGTCATTTGTCAAAGCTATAATATCCACTAAACACCAGTAATTGTGTGGCTAGAAATTACCTTTGCCTCTACCCTCTACCAAGCATTCCCTTCATGTCCAACCAGTTCGTTGCAGGTAAACAGATTTGGAATTGACAGCAATTGGTAATGAAAAGGACATATACAGAGTAATTTCCTTTGAAAGATGCTGCAAGACCAGCAGCTGCCAACTGTAGGTGCAGCCTAGCAACATCTTTTGACCAATTCCCTCCATTTCTACGTGGAAGTTTCACAGCTATAAGATTAAGCCTTGTTCCGGGAGATCGAAGACACGGTAGAGAAGGGCACACTGGAACTTCCTTCTCTTCTTCCTCATCAATCCATTCTGGGTAAAGTGATTCCCATGTCACATTTCTTGCAGCATAGTACAGGTGCAAAACATGGTGGGTGGCATCAAGAAATTGCTTCTCCCAGTGATCTAGTTCAGTCTTGTTGAAATTCACAAGGCCGATCCCTTGAAATTCACCTTTCTCAATCAACTTGTCGGTGATTTTCATTATGTTATCCCATTTGATGTCCAGATTTGAAATTTCCCGAGAATCTGAAACACCCCATATCCACCTGGTCACAAAATTGCCGGTGCTGTGATCATATCTTACACAAGCCAAAATGCATATAGAACGATGCCAATTCAAATAAAATCATCTTTAGAAATAAAAGTTCTGCTGAATCATCTAGTCTTGGACCACAGTTAACTTATGAGTGAAAGTGAACCATAAAAATATGCAGCTTTAATATAATGGATCACTGTGAATCATCCATGACAGATATGAATTGTTGATGTAATATAGGCTTTTATTATAGGGTATAATCGTACCGAGAGCTAGAGCTGGATAAGTTGTTGGCGTTATAAACCTCAGGTGAGTAGAAGAGCGTTACAAAAGTGCCACAAAAGATCAATAATAGGATGAGTTTCAAGAAAGAGAACTTGCATCTTGAGCTCCTATCTTGGATGTGCTAGTGGAACGGCTTTTCCAGTTAATCTTTGGGTTTACTTCTTGGCAATCTTCGTTTGTACAAGTCTTCGCTGCCACGTAGAAATTCAAATAATTAATTTATATTCGTATAATAGTGACGATATATCACCAGTGATGAGGGAAAAAGGTATATAATTATATATTTTCGCAATATTAAAGATGAGAGAGTTGAGACTGATATTGAGAGTGCCAGCTGAATGGCTTCCTTTGAGTTTAAATAACAAATATTTTTAAGATAAAACGTCTTTGTCTAGTGAAGAAGCTCTGGAGAGTGGTAGGGATCGCGCTAAAAGTTAACTCTCTGAACCTACTTTTTTATGAGAAGGACATGACTGTACTAAAAAAAATACCTGGAATATAAGTGCACGAAACTAACCTAAAATCAGATTTGGGAACAGTACTTCTTCCAGTTTCCCTCGTTGAGTAAACCGAAAGTTTGCATTAAGAAATGATTTGTAAAGAGGGAAAAAGGTATTCCGCGCAATAAATGCTATGTTTCCTGTATTCCATATTTATAGTATAAGAGAGAGCATCCTCTAGGATTACCCTGAAGGAATATTATGAGGAATATTACAAAAAGTACAATATAGAATACACATGTGTCTATAATGTATAATTAACACTAAGATATAATTATCTATACTCTAACACACTATGACCTCGTACTACAATTAATGTAAGAATGAATAAAAAGTAGTGCGCACTAAATCAAGCGCCACGTTTATGAGTGTGGAGATGAGAAGAGAAAGAGAGGAGTATTGTAGCGAGATACGGTACTGACATGGATGCAGTTGCTTTCAAGTTATTTAGGATACTAACAGAAGAGAAAGGATTAAGCAAAATGTGGAGCGATTGAGGAACTGACATGGAAGTGGACAAGCGGCGTCCAACTTCAATGGCATGTAGAGAAGCACCCATTATTGTACATCTCATATCAACATCTGGTCTACACAAGACGAACAACAGTTGTAAATTTGAGGCATTAAAACCAGCTAACAACAAAGAATATGGTTCAAAGCAACGGTTCAAAAACAATCAAAATACCAAGAGACCATATCAAATTTAGTTTTCAAACTATGGATATGAAAACTGAAAGTTCATGAAGTAGGGAAGCAAGTATATAGTACAGGGATTCAAGTGCTGCAATCCTTAAATGGCTAGAAACTGGTGGAATTCTGAAATGCAGAGGTATAATCAAGTGAAAGCTGGAATTGCAATGTAGAAAGAGTAGCAGGAGAATCTGGAGAATCAGACAGGTTTCGGAGCTTTAATGTGTGAAGGAGGGAGAGATATGGAAGGTACTCTTGATGGCATAGTTGAGGAGTTCGAGTCAATATAGACACATTCTCCGAGTAACGTCTTTCAGAATATCTCTTTTTTCTTCCACTTTCACTGGCTCACCAACTTTGCCTATTCTTACTTTATGCTCCTAAGAGATAAGGGATTATATAACACTTAAAGCAACTATTGATATTTTTATTTGACCGCTTAAATCATAAGGAAAACATGCAATACGTCAACTCTGTTGTCGTCTCAATGGCTGTGGAATTATGTAGAGATGATCAGAGATAAAAATCGCACAAAACTTCAATCCTGTGGATTCATTATTTATTAAGAAGTGAGCTTTTGTAATAAAAAATGGGGAAAGGAGAGCTTTGAATAGTTAAATTGGTATTAAATTCCTGGACATTTGGTTCAGTTTAGAATGAAATATATGAAGCTCACCAATTTTAAGATCTGATGGAAGCCTTAAACGAGTGAAGTTATCAACAAACTTTTTTTACCTGTTTTGCTGAACTCCATGTTTTGAGTTTGGAACATCTCTCTTTGATCCTATTTTCTTAAATTTCATTTCCATGGTGGGCAAACTCTCATCATTACAGTATGCTCTCTTTTTTAGTGCTGCTTAAAAAAGGGAAGTTCATTATCTATGTTGAAGGAATTAATGCTGTGACAACTTCAGCACCTAATTAGTTGACAAAGACGATTCTATCCAATAAAGGTTCACTATTTTATAATACTTTCATTCTTACAGTATAAGTATTAATTACCTATCTTTCATATTGAAGATATTAGTTTAAGTGTCCCTTTATCAACTAATTCACGTGACCCCTTTGTTTTATCCCTATCAGATACCCTCAATACTACAACAACAAAGTCAATTAATCAACATTAAAAGACAGCATAGCTTATGAATCGGCACATAAATTTGCAACACCCTCAAACATTATGATAAAAATATTTAAATCTTTAAGCTACAATGAAAGGTAGAAAGGGGGTGTACGTTTTTTTTGTTTTCAGTGAAGGGGGGGGGGTTTAGGATACTGCTAACCATGTTACGATCATGTATGGCGGGAAAAAAGAATCACAGACCCGTGGGCTTGTGTTTTCAATTCATTCGATCGTGCTTTAAGTAAGAAGTACGACTCGTTGACTTTGGATGACCAGTGGCATCGTGGGCACTGGACTGCTTCATTATCAGGAGACTCAGAGTGAGCCGGAGCGAGGGAAAGACGCGACTCAGTCGATCGGAACAGCGAGGCCAAGGACTCGAATAGCTAATCGTATTGGGCCTTATTTTAGGACCATTATTTTATTGGGTTGGGCTCAACGTGGCCCAGCTTCATTTTTGGGTCCTATTGCTGGGCCTCATAAACAACTTGGAAATACGAGTTTGTGGAGAGCGGGGTACAAATGTAGCAAATGGGGTGGTGCTGGTATTATAATTTATTGGGGCAGATGATGAGAGGGCGCACTAGTAGATAGACAGAGGATAAGGGGGTGACCAGCTTGTAACCTTATCCGTCTGAATTCAGATATAGCAGAGACTACCAGCAAAAAGGTTGAATAGTCGGTAAGTAATTAACTCATAGCTCATAGAACCGTAAGTTCAAATTCCATTATCAATGTAAGAATTTTATTGATAGATAATCTGTAAGAATCTTTTGAATTTGAAAACATACCCTAATTTCAATGGTCCAACACACATAAAATTTTGTTGTAAAGGAAAAGAGAAGACATACTAGAGACGTAAAAGAGGAGGAGGTGGCCATACAAATGATATAAAGGCAGAGGGGGTGGGGGGGGGGAATTAAAGTTGGTAGGGGGATGGACCTTTTCGATAATTGGAGGAGGAGATGGAAGGTGACATGTTCCATCTCACCCATGGTTTCTCATGCCACCTGTTTTTCCCAATTGCCACTGGTTTTCTTTGATGATATTGCCTCTTTCCTATTTATATATTCATTTATTGTTTTGTTTTTAATATCCTCACACTCCTGTCTTTATCAGCATCCCTTGCCCCTTGGCGTCACTTTTGGATAACATTTCAAAACTTATTAAAAAAATAAGAAGAAAGATTGTTATCCTTGCAATTCCGATCCGGCCTTCAATTATTGAGGCGTTTAACAAAACCCTTGTATTACGTTTTGATGGGAACTGGCACTATGGAATTTGTAAAGAGCAATAATGACGGTGGCTGATTGTCCTTTTCTTGGTTTTATTGTGGTTGATAAATTCTTAAAACAGTAAATTGGGATATGTGAAGCTGAGAAAAAGGGACCAGTGAGGGTTTGTCACCACGCAGTAGGTGGCGGGAACAGTATGAAGCCGAAAGTTTAACTCATCCTATTAATCTTATGTGAACCGTCCGGATCCAGATCTAGACGGTTCAAATTTGATTTTTTAAGTACAAAATTATTTTTTTTTAAAAAATAGTATTTGAAAGATTGTTTTTATTTTTTATTCTGCATCTATTGGAATAATTTTTATAGAAAAATATAGATTTTTATAAAATCAAATCATGACCATTCAGGTTAGATCTGGACGATCAAGATAAGATTAGTAGGATGAGCTAAACTTTACACTTAGCGCTATAACTGGTTCCGTAGGTGGCGTTGCCAGAAGCAAATGAGGCCCAACGCATTAAATACGAAGCAGCTGGGAGCATGATTCCAGAACCACTTCCTGCATTCGTGAATCTTTCGTTTCATAGTTCAATTCTGGGGTAACCTACTTTCATAGTTTTAAGCTCCTCAAGTTTGCTATCTTTCCCCGCTAAAGTTGTCGCGAAGGAATTGGGGCAGGAGGAATACTTTGTCATTTTTTTTCCTTTCCTTTTTTCAAGCTACTCAGCAATGTCAAGTTTCAGATTCAAAACGTGCAGGGGTGAGCTTGTTCTTTTATTCTGCAATTAGATGAAAAGGGCAGAGTGTATCACCTAGACCAAATTCATCAAGTATCACTTTTAAACCGTAGCGTCAAGGGGAAAGATTCTCAACAGTCACCCAGTATTTGTTTGTCTAGAGCTCAACCAAAACATATATAGACGATAAGATCATAAACATGTCAATATATTAGAGGTGGTGGCCCGGTTGGAGTAAGTAGAGGGGAGAAGTTCAACTTCTCAAGCAGTGAAATCCGACTTGCTTGATTTACAAAAGTATTGACTTGTTGGAAAGTTGAACATCATACTTATCTCTTAATTAATGAATAAACTTATTGGGTAGAAAGTTACACCCCAGTATTTTTTTGCATATCTCATTTCATATTTTCTTTTCAAACTAACCTCATTAACCTCACAACTTCTCTACTGTGTCTCCCACATGTAACGCTGTCAGTTTCTTTATTTCATGTAAAGTAACACTTTTCGCACAATGAATATAGATAACTAATTCAACCATTTTTTTTTATTTTCATAAATTAGTTAACTAAATCTTATATTTATTATCAGAATAATTGATATTGAGTCATCATTCTAAAAGTTATAAATAATACAACTTATTTTTTTCATGGTTTGTGCATCACAGAAATGCATCCAGTGACGTAAAATTTTTACCACAAGATCAATGGGATTAATGCTCAATTAATACAAGATTGCGTCGGCTTAGTTAATAATATCATCTCATGTTTGAACTCTAAGTGTGCACTGTAGTATGCAACTGCATCAGAAACTTCTCAGACAAGCTTTCCCTTCCCTTGTAGTTCTTTCCAACCCAACCCACGGCAACAAGAGTTCGATATGACTTTGAGATATCTGGTGATTTGATACCAATATAATAATAAAAACTGAAGGAAAAAAAAATCATGGATAAAGCTTCTGATAATGAATGACAAGTCAAAATTATTACTTCTAATGATCGTAGCTTGATGCCAATATGATAATAAAAATCTACAAGCTCTATCAAAACTGGATATTCACGAAACTGAGAGGCTCTTGAGCTAGCAACAATTTATGGTCAAGTCAGAGAATTGTCTAGATAAGCCAGATGCCCCGCCCAAGAGTCTCTTCCTGGGTTTCACCATGGGAGGGACCCACTCGCCAACTTCATCTTCGCCCTCTGCTTCCCTCACTCCCACATCAACACCTTGTAATTCTTCTTCTTTGTGATGACGCCCAGAAAACCATTTGGATTGCATGTAAGAGGTGGTTCTCCATGGAGGCACGTGCAGGCCCTTCTCCCTTAAGGACTGTTTAGCAGCAGAACAGAGAATAGAGATTATCCTTCTCAGTTTGTTCTCCGTCCCCACGAAGATCACTGGCAGTGACTCTGTCATTTCTCTATAGTACTGTGTTGGCCTCGCAAGTTCAAATTGGGACCTGAAGTCTATGTCCACTATAAGCCTCACACGACTTCCGTTCTCACCTTCTCTAATATTCACTTCAACATATTCATATTCACCTGACACATAATCCGCAGAAAAAGTTAAGAAAGTGTAGATCTTTCTCATTTAGTGCTAGAGAATCAGGAAGTTAATTTAAGGAGACGGAGGGAGGGGGCGAGAGAGAGAGAGACCCACCAGCAGGACATCCTAAAGAGGTGGCCCAACATGTGTGGCACAGAGAAGCATCGAGGCCATCCATTTTGAGCATCAGGACCAGCCACTTCCTCAGGCTTGAAGTCTTCTTGGCATCCCTTTTGCCTCTCATACGCTTCAAGTTCAACACATAATTTCGAACTTTAGCCTCGGCTCTTGTCTCACTCCTTAAGATGTCCTAAACTCCATTGCACAAAATTAACAAGTAGCATATCAGAGACAAGTATAACAACATGGAGGAAAACTCAGCAAGAAGCTCCAGAGGAACTTTGAAACTCCAAGTAATTTGTGAAGTACCTGTAAGATATAACACTGGGTTTGATAAGTTAAAGCACTGCAGTTTGATGAAGTAGAATTTGTGGGGGATGGTGACTCAGATTCTATGAAGTCTCGGACCATTTGAACCAGCTGGTCGTCTTCTAAGCTACCCATCATGTGTCTGTCCTCCATGGTTAAGCTGCGAGAGCAGAGAGAAAGAATGATATGAAGCGTCTAGGAAGGAATGGGATTGAGAATAGTGGAAGTTATCAAAAGATGAGTCTTAATTTATATATATATATATATATCTGAAAAGGAAGGAAATTGTGGGAGTGGCGGTGGAAAATCACAGCTATAACGTGAGTCATGAGAAATGAGGACATGATAAGGTTTAAGCATTCTGATATCTGATGTGGACATGGTAAAAGTGTTCAGGTCTTGAAAAGGTTAAAATTTAAAAGCAGCAGATTTTGTTAAAGGAATAGTATATTGTGTCGAATATTCCTATCTTTTTAAGTTGCGATGGCCATTAGAAGGACACAAAAAGGGATCGCCAATTATCTACAAGCCCATGTCGTCAAAATTTGATGTCTTGTATCGCATATTTAAACGAGTAGTGTGGTATGCTTAATTTTTTATATTATATCTTGATTGTTAAAATGTTAAGTTTATTATCATATAATAAGAAGACGTGACTCGTTAATAATGTTTACCAATATGCACACATACATAATCACATATAAGTTTCGGCAACGTTTTAAAGTATTTTTTTAAATCAAATTAGGACAAATATATTTTGTCATGCATCTTCTTTTTTCACATAAACTAATTAAATAAAAGGGTATAGTAAATGTATAAATTTAAGCACCTACGTTCTGCTCTATAGTTCAAGCCATTTCTTACGCTTGAAAACTTGATATGGCGTGGAAATTTTTACTTTCTTACCAGCGTGGATATTTTTAATTAATTATAGCTTTAAGAATTACTTTAATATAAGTTTTTAAAAAAACCAAAAAGCTCATAACACACTTAAAAGATTGCTGCACGAACATTCTTGAACTAAAAGCAGTCCTCTCATGATGGGTATGAAATTTAAACCAACGGGTTGCGATATGTAAAATTTTCAGTGAAGAATTCGGAAATGAACAAGGACTTAATATTTAAATTGGTTTCATACAGAAACATATGTCAGACTTATTAATATTACATTTGATTTGCCTCTGAGCTCTAAGTAAATCTTAGTTATTAAGTTACGATTCAAAAAGCTAATGGCGCTTGGTTGGCTTAAGCGACCCTAAACATTGAAATCAGAGTATCGAATAGCTAATAAATTTGTTTTTTCAGCAGAGAATTAATAAATTTGTTGATGGACGATGATGCTCAGGCATGAAAAAAGAAGAAGCCAAATTGAGGTCATAAGCCACAAATAAAGCAAAGGCATAAAAGCAGGCTGCATGAGCATGGGAAGACATTTGTTTCAGTCCTCTGCTTTACTTTCCTGTTTAACGAGAGCCCCAACAAATTATTGTTTAGTTTAAGTTAGGGTTTGTTACTTCATTAGTATTATGCATTAATTATGTTGATGACTTTGTTGGGCCAAAGCATAATAAAACATAAAATATCCCAATCCCTTCACTTGCTGCTCAAGACTTGATTTTTTTCCAAGTATATGGACCTTTGTATTGAATCAGTTTTGTTTGAGATCCGGACATTAAACGTAGACATGTTTTTCAACTACATTGAAATTTTTATTTCTCACATTGTAAGGGATCAGCCCATGCTACTCAACCCAATCCCATTGGTTCAAGAGTTGATACATGATGATAGGTAGGTACAATGCTATACATGTTCTTTTCTGGTTAAAGTACATTTATCATTTCATTGGAGTCAATTATACTCGAGGCACTGTTGAGCGCTAAATTTGGACACATTTCTCAGTAAAAATTCAAACATTGATTTCCATATTGTGGGGTACTGGCCCTTTTCGCTAGACCTTACCTGTTGGTAATGCTCGTCATCATGTTCATGCCACAGATCTACTAAACTCATCACGGCCCAAATCTTTCAAAATCCAAAAACCCAATTCCATAAGTGATCTATGCGTTTAATCGAGTCCAATGGTATGAGTTGGGCTGATAGTGCCAGAGCCCACCACTGTTCAGAATCTCATATTGTTGGAGTTTGATACAAACCAATTCGAAAGCCTCAGGTGGCTTTAGCCGCTTTACTTTGGTGCACATCAGCTTCCACTCTGAGCGCTACCATCCTCGCTTCCTTGCTCCACGATATTGGCCTTGTCGGGTTCTGGACTATGACAAAAATGGCGAATCAAGATTGTAGAGCAACATACAAATTAGAAAGATGAGGAATTTTATTTGGCTAAAGGGAAACATAACCGGATTTCAATAACCAGAAGGGGAAGTTACTATTTATATGAGATAGTCTATCTAGTTTTAGTTTGAAAACCAGAAAAACCGCAGGGTGTATTTTTTTCAACGACGAAGAAAACATACAAGTCGGTCTGGAAAGGAAAAGAGTCAAATCCCATGGTCACTATATGAATAATGAATTATTATTATTTTTCGCTATACATTGATGTTTGAGGCTACTTTGTTCCTTAAAATGCATTAATGACATTTTTGGATACTAAGAATGAGTAATTAAAAACAGGACATGAGAAAGTACTAGTATATTACTATTATGAAAGAAAAATGGATGCAGAAGTTCAAAATGGGAAAAGTCTTGGCAAGGGCGCGTGTTTCAGTCAACAAACTCTCGGAAAAGTCAGTAAATGGGTTTTAAAACTATAAATTTCTTTGGTGGCAAAACTAAATAAAACATGATACCTACCCTATTAGATTCCTCTCTGATCTCCACCATTCATCATGAATCCGCCGGGGTATCCCACCGGCGAAAGCCCGCCTCCCCCGGCTAGAAGAGAGCTCCAGCTCCACGGCCCTCGTCCCTCTCCGCTCAGCGTCAGCAAAGAATCCCACAAGATCCGAAAGCCCCCGCTTCCGCCGCACGCCCATCAGCCGGCGGTGGGGCCTTCCCGGCAGCAGCAACCGCAGCCGGTGATCATCTATTCGGTTTCTCCCAAGGTCATTCACGTTCCGGTCGACGACTTCATGAAGGTCGTGCAACGTCTCACCGGCCCATCATCCCCTTCATCCAGATCCGGAGATGTTTCGCCGGCTGCAAGGCTGGCGTCGATTGAAAAGACAAGCCCGTCTGAAAAGGAGAGGTTCCAGAGTGGCGATGAGATGATGGATCTCTTGGAAGGAGTTGAAGTGAGCCAGTTCCACGGCATATTATCGCCGGCACCTGGAGCTCTGCCGGGGATATCGTCGGAGATGTTCTCACCGGCGACTGATCCAGAAACGCTCTCGTGGCTGCACGATTTGAGCCCGTTTTGGTCGACGAGTGGCTTCGCGGGAAGCCCATCGGGTTTATTTTCGACATCCATAGCTTCTCCTCTTCCGTCACCGGATGTCTTCAGTATCTTCGACTAGGCGGTCGTTTTTTTATTTCTAATTAAATTTTTGGGGGTAAATAAACAAACTAGGTTATTGGAAGAATTTGGAATTGCCTGAAACTGAAAGGCAGCAAAGAAGCTGCCAGAGGATTTAACATTTACTGATTTTTGTCAGCATTAACGCTGTTTTGTTTGGTCTATAGTTACCTCGCTTTGTTGTTACTCATTACTGACCCTCGAGTTTGTGGATTCTATCCATCTCTCCCTCTGTAATTTTAGTTGTTCTTGTAATTTTGTATGATTTGTTATTCATAAATAAGGACTATTCAATACATTCCAGTTTTCATTTCTCCATATGGTCAATTTTTTTTTTTACGGTTCGATGACCCTATGACCACAGTATGCTGAGATGAGGAGTGGAAAGTGGAGTATCTTTTTTATAAGAGGCAGTTTGATGCGAGATGGGAATATATCTTTTTTTAAAATGGAGATTTAAAGATTGTTTCACCGTATTATTATTTATTAATCTATTTCACTAGTTGCAATATCGTTAGTTGTTTTGTTTCAAAGAATTTTACTTTTAACATATTCGGAGAGGGGACAGTGGATCCATTGCCAGCAGCATTTGCATAGCCCCGTTAGCATGATGAATGCATATTTATTGTTTGCAAAAGAAATGTCAGAGGGGTGCTCATTTTATTAATGGTACTGATTTTTCCTTTAAAAAATATAAAAGAAAGTCATCTGATGGGGAATTTGGCATAAAGGTCATTTAATGGAGAGGTGACCTTTGATTTTAATAATAATCATAGGTGATGTATACTCTAAAATATCACGCCATTCATACTCTATTCAATAAAAATATTTTAAATATCATCTATTGTGTATTACATATGTGATAAATTCCTCCTAATTTTTTTTAACTCAATCTATTATATCTCTTTTTCTATAGTAAACATAATCCATTATAATATATATTTATTATAGAAAAAGATGAATGATTAAAAGGAATTTACGGCATATAAGATCCACAATAGAAAACACTTGAAACATTCTCAATAGAAAGTGTATAGATAACATAATACTCTAGGAGTATGTAAGTATTTTTTATTAATAAATACCATGTTGGTGATCAGATTGAGGGCTTGTTTGGCAATCACTTAAAAAGTACTTTTACGTAAATCGAGATAAAACTTCTCTCACATATTTACTTCGAATTGCGTAAAATCACTTAAAAAACTATTCCCAAACATACTCTGAGTGTTTCCCATATGGTTATAGGTTTGATTCCAAACATGAGAGAGAATGAGAAGAGTAGAGAAGAATACAAAGTATTATAAAACAATAATAATAATAATAATAAGAAAGTGAAGGAGCCTTCCATCCCCCTTCTTCCCTCCTCCTGCCATTCCCACTTTGAATGTCAACCTCAATGATTGAAATTTAATATTGTGATCCTTTACAAGGCACCCATGACCACCTTCCTCTTTGTCAAAACTAACGAAAGATGGTCAAGTCATTAGTTATTCATGTCAATGTTTACCTGCTTAAATATATTTATTGATCTCAAACATTGAAGGTGGGGATTCAAGGAAGCAAGCCAGGCGATTTCATGACGGGATGGAGATTGGAATGGGTGGGTCAAAGTAGAGGGCCGTGACGGCTATGTGAGAAAAGTCGTTTGAGAGAGAGCGGTAAACAATTTCTCTGAACCCGCCTAGAGGACGTTGACCGTCCCATTAACAGAGATTTTGCTGGTTGGTTTTATGCTGGCCTGCCCTCCTCTCGCGATGATTATCATCGGTAAAATAAATGTGGAGGAGACACGTTAACGATATGAAGTGCTGTTGTTAATTGTTAGTGATATTTTATAAGTAACTTGGGAGAAGGGGCTAATACATGGTAATTGAGCATGAGGCCCTATGGAATGCTAAAAGCAAAGGGACGTATACAAGAAGCAACAAGCTCGAGTTTTAAAAGGATTCTACTGTTCACTATGACGCTAGACTTGTTCCTGCAGGATGACGTCACCGATCCTCATTCACTGGTTCCCTTTCTGTCTGAACACGCCCCACAAATAGAACTTGCCGCACATTCCTGCAAGTGCAGAATATTCATGCATTGGTCTGATGGTATCAATTTTGATAAGATGTGGAAGCGATGAGTGAGCTTACGCCAATCTTGTGTGGGGAAAACACGGGAAGAAAATATGAGGAGCTCCACGTTGCGGGTGATGACTGCCCTGAGAGCCAGGTCTCGCTCAATCACATCCCTCATCGCCCCATCCAACACCTTCTCATCGCTGATCAACCAATCCACCATCATCACCATCACGACCATAATCTATACATATATATTTATATATATGATACAGGAACGTGCTGCACAGAAGCAAAGCAATGAGAAAACGCACCTCTCGCATTGTGGGAAAATATACACACCAATGTTCTCGTTTGTAGGGGGTGACCTCTCAAAACTGGGCGGCCATACCTCAAGCCTCGATAGCAACCTGACGTCAACCACTGGGGGCAGACCAACCACAGCACGAAGCACTTTAGGGCAGGCTTTGGTCGACGCGTGAGCACCAACGCCCACCACAATCGCCTTGTTGATCCTCAGCCGCCCCCTGTTCAGTTAACAATCAGGTCGGACATGATAATGGACCTGGGCTGAAGTAAGCCCACCCACAGTTCCTATGAAGCCCACTCAGGACCCAAGTATTAACCCTTGCCTTAACAACAAATCCGAAGTTTGACTCCAATTAGACCGTGATTAGACTTCACCCCAACCCCAAACCAAACAAGGCCTTAAAAGTTAAACATGACTCAGCAAGAGCACCGTAAACCAGACAAGAAACACTGTCTCAACAATGATGCAGATTATTACATAATAGGTTCGTACACGTGCATACTCATCCACAGTGATTAATATTTGAAAACAAAAGACTTATAATGATGAAAAAAATTAAGACCAACTAAATCCCATCAAATTCTATCGAAACATCAGCAGATAGAGAACAAAATTATACCTCCAAGCTGGAGACGAAACTGGTTCGGCCTGGCTGTAGTTGCTACTCTCTGGATAAGGCTTGTGAATAGTTTCAGTGTCAACATATCTGTCACACTCCTCATGGATCAAGTTCTCTTCTTTAAAGTCCAAGAGCCTTCTCCTCTTCATCGGCAAGTCTTGATTTTCATCACAACATTCAGCCTTACATAACTCGCCCAAATCGGCTTCTTCCTGGTTCTTGAGCGCTTCTTCCTGGCTCCCCGTTTCAATCTTCACCCTGTTGTATTTAGCTTCAGTGGCTTCATTTATGCGCGTACTTCTCCTTAATGCCGTCGATCCACATTTGGCATCATTTACAGAGCATTCCTCACATTTCCAGCTCACCGTTCCATCGTCTTCTTTATGCAACTTCCGTATACAGTAACTACGCATATATGCAAGTAGATATATCAAAAACTTTACATCTTCACCAAATAACAAGATTACAGACCCAACAAAATTAAGTGAGACATCAACATCTGAAGCCCCAGTTAATAGATAAGAACATTGTCAGACCACCATTTTTGCTACGCGATTTACCTATGCTCTGCAGAAACTTGACACTGTGCACAGTATATGAGCCGCTTCAAATCTCCTTTATCACCACATGTTTGACAAATGTTTGTCTGAAAATATCATAGGAGGATTATACAAACACTTTGTAATACCGTGGCATCCCATGAAGAAATCATTTGGAATGTTTTTACCAAGATGAGTAGGAGTTAGTAGTTACCAATGATGGGATTAAAGGAATTTTAATTTTGGCATTTAAATGAAACGCGGTCTTGGTGGGCCTTACAACCCTGCGATCGGATGAGAAATAGTTGCATTGTTTCATTTCTTTAGCTACTGTCCGTGATGGAAAAACCAATTAATTTCTTTTAAAGATTAAAAAATTTAATAAATTATTTAATTATAACATATATTCTAATATATTTATATATGTTATTAGATAATATATCAATTTATAAGTAAAACAAATTATTTTTTAAAAAATGATAAATGTATCAGTTAAATAATTTTTTAATCTTTTCAAAAAAATTTAATAGGTTTTTATATTAAGAATTAAAGAGAGATGTAATAATATTTTTCACTCTTGACGATTATGAATTGAGGTTGACATACACCATAAACTCTACTTAAATATCTATCATAGTCAACTAATGCTAGACTGGTTAATTTAGGGACAAAACAAGTAAATTCATGCAAATTAAGATAAAAAACCTCTCACTTACTTATTTAGTATAAATTCACTTGAAAAAAACTAACTCAAACACCTCTTAATGGCGCAACATCCAATTGGGGCCTGCTTAGACGGAGAAAAGATCAAGAGTATTTAAAAAAAAAAAAATTGTGTGCAGGTAGAGTAGAAATATGTATCTATTTCTTTTCTCTTCTTGTTTTTTTTTTTTGGCCAACAGAAATATGGATCTATTTCAGCGTACCATGCGTGAATATTTTTATATATATGCATATGGATATATAAATATATATATATATATTCATTCGATATTTTTCAACAGCAGATCAAAGATCTATGACAGAAAGATAACTTTATTCTATTATAATTTGACTCACTATGGGAATTATTTTTTTTGAAAGATGGGTCTTAAAACTTAGTCTTCAAAAATATCATTTTATAATTTAATCTTTTTAAAAAGCGGTGACGACTGACGAGCTGAGCTATGATAAGATGATTAGATTGTGATTAGTCACATAAGGGATGTTAAGAATCCCGCTGCTGCCGTGATCGGCCGTTAGACAGTAAATGGAATATAACGCGAATCCAGCAAAGGCAATCACGCGTAAAACAAAGAAAGAGCTTTGGGGATGAATGGGTTCTCCTTAAGGCGCTCCCATTCGGGAATATCAGAATCTTTCTCGTAGCACGCAAAACCCTACAAAAATAAAACCTGAATTGATGGTTGAGAATTCTCGGCTTCCCTTTGCCGCATTGATACTACATACATTCAAACGGGTCACAACTAACCTAAATGGATTGTTCATTGCTCCATCATGGGAATCTGATTCGGAGAACAGGGTTCCGTCGCTTGGAAGAGAAAGAGACGGGACGGTGAAAACTGAAAACAGAGGATTTTGGAAGAGAAACCCAAGTGGCCAGTAGCGCCAAGGAAAAGAAAGAAAGAAAGACTGTTGTATTTTCCGGCTTTATTAATCGTATATAAAGTATTTTACTGCTAAAAAAGATAACCAGAGAAAGAAGGAAATGAAGGAGGGGGTGTACCTTTCGATGACCGTGTTGAAGGAAGAACGGTTGACTTGGAGTTGAAGAATTGGAACTGGAAGGGATCATCATGAGAGTGGTGAAAAGCATTATATAATGATAGAAATACAAAAACCCGACGTCCCTCTCACCATTCACCGCGAGAGACCCTCCAAATTCTGCACATCCCCAACCGGCAACGATTTCGATTCCCTCTCTGTAACAGCCTCTAAAAGCGGCCCCCACTCTTTTGTGGGCCTCCCAGCTTCAGCCCAACAACTACCTCGTCAAAACCCAAAACCCCACTTAATGAATTCAATTTTTATCAATTACTAAAAACTCCATATGTTTATACCAAAAAAAAAAAAAAGCTCCATCTATGCAACTGGAGTTGGATCCGGTTTGAAACTGTTAGTTTCTCACAATATGTTAAAATTAATATTCAAATTTTTATTGAAAAATATATCTATATTTATAATACTCTTAATGCCCTATCCTCATGAAAAAAGAAACTGCACCAATGCCCATATTTGATTTTACAGCACTCACTTTGGTTTGATGCTTAAAACTGAAGTCACGCGTAAATGGAAATCAAGTTCCAATAAATGGTGTCAAAATTCAGTTCATGAACTATGTACCTCATGGCAGAATAAAAAAAGAAAGACAAAAGCAAAGACGTGGGAAAAAATTCTCCCAAAAAAAAAAATACTGGTGTACGATTGTAGCACTCTTCTAGAGGATCTTGTACTGCGGTTTCTTGGAAATCAGTGGTGTTTAGGAATCAAGCATCACCTCGCAATCATTCACAAGCTTATGTCTTATTCTTTTCCTTTTTGAGGTTTTTACTCTTGTGGTATGATCTCAACTAAATTATACCATTACAGATCAACGACGGGATCCACAGTCACGAGAGATTTTAAAACTTCAAGTAACCCAAAATTGCATTTCTTGAAATATTTACTCATGTGTAAGGTAAAGTACTATCCACCAATAAAGATCCAAGAATCTAGTGGCCTGATTACTTCACCTACAGAGCCACATTGAATCAACTGGAACCATAAATTGTAAATGTACAAATTCATCTAAAGCCTCAGATATCCACCAGCAACCTAAAGCCAGATCCAGGATAACTGGCATCATCAAATAACAGAACCTTACATTTCTGGAATTTGCTTTTAAGTCCTAAAGCCTAACAGGCAATCCAAAGTTATGGAGTGTCTTGATAGTTCCATCCAAACCAGCCACCACAAAGGATAGTCCCCATGTCTCTGACCCACCTCTTTCAAGCCAAGCATCTCTGTTGCACAGCTCTAAGGGATCATATTCATCTTCTTCAAATGGTAAATTCCAACTTGGAAGTTTCTCCTCCGGCCACGTCACTGAACCCCGGCATGTCCCTTCCATGTTGAACCAACTACCAAGAGAGAAACGATCTGAGTCTCTAACACTTGGACGAGCCTCTTGGAGACGTTGCATTTGTGAGTTACCACATAAGCTTGTTTGTTCTGTGCTATTTCCCAACCAGGGTACTGCCACAGTAACACCCTCAGTGGAAAAGTACTCACAGCAACGCTCAGATTTTATAGGTTTGGATGATGAATTTTCCAAGTCATAGCAATTCCAAATGTACACGAGGGAGTCCTCTCCGACAGAAATTATGTGATTTTCGGTTGCAGTAAATGAGCCACACATCTGGCTTCCTGACTTCGGATTGCCTGCCAGGCAAGAAAAAATTTTAAAGGTCAGCTTATCTATAAATTTTCCAAGCAGCCCCTATATTTTCTGGAAGAAGCATTAAGAACATTCAAAAGTATCCTGATATACTCTTGTTACTGAGGCACCCTACCTTTAAATTTCTGAACAAGTTCAAAGCCATCAAGCACACGAATTTTAGAATCTTCTGATGTGATCATAACTCTCTGGTGTTTTTTCTGTGAAAACTGCAATAAAAAAGGGCATTAAAATGTCAGTTGATGAAGTACAGATCGCAGAATTAGTAAACAGTTTCAAGATTGAAAACCTGAATGCCAGTAATCTTGTTGCCAGCTGATCTCTTTTTCCCATGAACCCATATCTCTGCCTCAAGCTGGAAATGTTTGCCTACACCATTTGAAATCCAAGTTAGACACTCAAAAAAAAAAATCCCTTTTAAAGGGGATTCATTTATGTCTGAATTAAACAACAAGCACACACACCTAAAGCAGTATAAAAACGACAAGCGCCTGTGATGGATCCAACTACAAACCCCTGGGTACAGTAGAGAGAGAAAAGGTTGATCAGTCTCATGCATATAGTTGTGAATTTTCAATTGGAATAATAAGTGAAAAGCCAGAAAGAAATCAGAAAAGGTTGATTAATATACCTTCCCATCTGGCTGGTAACTTACAGCCGTAATCACATCTCGTACATCTGCCCAATCAACAACACGCTCTTCACACAAACCCCATATTCGGACTTTGCCATCTATAGACCCACTGATGAAGTAGTTTTTATCAGCTGGGTTTACTTGGATGCATGTCACTGTTCCATTTATAGAAGACACAATTACAATTCCATTTTTAGGTCAAACCCATAATTACGTTTAGATTGCAACAAAAATATATAGACTGGTGCAAATTTTGAACTAGTTCAAAAGAGGAATGCCAAAGGTAAGGAAGGAAAGTTCTGGCTCTTACATATACTACTTACCATAGTCATTGTGACGGAAGACGCCCATACATTGATCACAACCAATTTGCCACAAACGAACCGTTTTGTCCATTGAAGACGACAAAAGAATCTGCAACCAAGCATATTAGATCAGCTCTCTCAAAAGTTACATAATATATAGGATGTGTTGCAAGGATAGAAGAAGAAGAGTAAGGAATCTTTATGTTGAACTCACATTTGAATCAGACCAAGCCAAATCCAAGACATCACGGGTATGACCAAAAAATTCTAGCAGTGGCGATTCCTCAATTTGAAGAACCTTGTTTGGAAGGGCCATGAAGGATATATTTGACTTTTTCCTCCAAGAACAAGAGATTTCTTGTTCAACTTTGCTAGCAGAAGTTTCTTCTGCATTGAAGCCAATGCTGGATGTATCCATCGATATAACACGCCATACGCGTACTACACCATCTTCACCTCCACTTGCTAGATACTGGCCATTGGAACTAAACTTCATAGTCCAGATTAGGCCTTTGTGAGCTCTAATCTCTTGCCCCATGTACAAGGCACTCAATTCGATCCACCTCTTCTTGTTCTGCTTTACATTTACTCTGCGAGTTTTACTCATGTCTCTACTCAATTTTGATCTCACTTTCCCTCCAATTGTTTTCCTGCTCTTTACAAAGAGCTTCCACAAGCCTTTCATTTTCTTTTTACCCATATCAAAGGGACCAACTTGACATTCTTCTGATGCCTCAGCTTCTGTGGGTCTGTGATCTTCGGCTGAAGAAGATAACTCACACAGCTTCCTTTCAAAGTTTACATCTCCGTCATGTTCATCAAACAAGACGCTTGCTTCGGGAGAGGAACTGAAGGCACTTGATACTGCGCCTTCGCTCTCCATTATCCTTTCAACATCCAAGGCGTTAATCTCTTGAGAGCAAACATTTGGAGAAAAATCAGCAAAACCCATTTCCTGGAAGAAACGTTGCCGTCTTTCCTTCACACTTCGAGGCTTATTCACCCAAACTTCATACCCAAACTCGTTACTGCCCAACTCTTCGTCTAAAGCAGAGTTTTGAGGTGGCAGAAAATCTGCTGAGTCGAAGAATATTTCAATATCTGCTTCATCGGAGTTAAGCATATCTTGTCCTCAGAGACAAAGCCTCCTGTCCCACATGAAATTATCAATTCCAACACTTTTATCCCCAACTATCAATCAGCAGCTTATAATCTCTTAAATACCAAAAACCAGCCCGAACTCCAATTCTTGTCCGAAAGTTTCTCGCTGATTACGCGAAACTAGCTCAATATAAAAATGTTGCAAAAGCAGAGAGGGCTAAGTACGAGGAACCAACTAGAAGCTCAAACAAGACAACCAATGACAAGCATTTTTCGCATGTTCTAAACCACAAGAAGGATCCCAAAAATAAAGCAAAAAAAATATTAATTAAATATTTCCCGAACCTCGATAAAATATTGAATTGAATAATGAAATACTAGTGAACACTGGCTAACCTTTTAGGTAGGAGGGCTTCAACGCTGAGCAATAACAAAATTATCACCGACCCTCCCGTTTTAGCGGCGATTGCAATAAGTCAGGGGTCAAGTTCACACCCAATATTAAAACAAACCCGAAAGTCCTCAAGTGCTCTGTATTGAACCCACAACAGTTAAATGAGTGCCACGAGTAGGAATGAAGAGAAATTGGCGGAGGAAGAAAAGGTGAAGGCAAAGGTGAATGTGAAGGGAATGAAGAGGATGTGTCGCTCCGAGATCAAACCAGTGCTCAGGTAACAAATATGTCGGCCAGAGGACAACTTTAGAGCTTTGTCTCGAGATCTGAATTTTGGGATTGAGGATTGTGAAGCGCACGAGCGACAAACACGAGCGGCGCGGCCCGGGAAACAAGACGCTATGCTGCTGTTTCTGCCTCCGCAACCTCCCTACGGCTTTAGCTTTTCATGTTCTGTAATCTACCGCCTGTATAACATAGCATTACACAAATGAGACAACTAATCAGGAGGGATTCAGAGTGAGGCTAGCTAATTAATTACTATTAAATTATTACTACTATGCCAGTAGTAGTACTATCATTTCGATTCAGCGAATCAAATCTGCTTTACATCAAATTCAGAGACGAGAGAGTGCAAAACAAAAAACAAAAAAACAAAAAACTTGGTTTTAAAAACAAGACATCCACTACGAATTAAAAGCGGCATTAATGATAATGATTTTAAAGCCACACGGGTCTGTGAGGTGTCTCTAAAAAGCGTCGATAGGCTTAGGCATGGGTGATGAAAACGGAATGAAAAGAAGGAGATGAAAACCAGAGAGGGGCAAAAAAGCAGGGGATAATAGCACAAGGAGCGACGATTACAGCTTAACAGAGATGGTGTATATGTGGTAGGGAAAGCGATGGCTCGAAACTCTAGAAGGCCTATGAGTTGCAGGTGTCAACTTGGAGCAACACATAGGGTTTCTTATTACAGCAGCAGACCAACAAACTCTTGCTCTGTATTCAGTCCAGATTTAATTTGGTTGGGCTTCGCGCTTCAGTGAATCTCTGGTTGTGGTTGGGGTTTCTCTCTGAGTATATTACCTCGGTCTTGTATTTCCTTTTCAGAATGTAAAAATATGAGTGACATTTTCCTGGCATTTTGGCCTGTGGTTGGCATTTAATCCGAGAGAGAAATTAAACAGAACGTCTTGTTGTAGTAGGGTCTGGAGGGTTATGAATCTGCATATACCTCAGCTTCCTATTTTAATGACATGGAAAGGGCCTTTCTCTCTTACCACTTTCTATCACCCGCAGCTATCAGATTCTCTCTCTAAAAGCACGTATCGGTTTTCCCCTTTCTGCAAAAGATGTTTCAGAAAAAAGGAAATTTCTTTATATCCGGGTTTGTCCTTTCGAGTGGATTCTTTTAGCATTAAGCTACGAGTAGAAGCTCACGTGGTGGAACTGAAAACAACAGAGGGCCATTACGAGAGAAGTCCCTCTACTCTCGGATCTCTGCCATTGGATCCATACTCTCTTCTGGGCTATCAAATTCAAACCCTTTTATGAGTGGTCTCGTCGCTGAGTGATAGAGGGAAAGAGAGCCACGAGACAGGGACGACCAACTTGTACGGCGACACTTGAAATATTATCCGAGGAAGAGGGATAAAAAAAGAAGAATTTTATTCAAGTTATAGTAATTATGTGTGATTTTGGAGGTGTAATGCGAAGAATTGGGGTAATTCATATAATACGAATGTGAACAAAAGAGAGATCGCAGTTCATAAGGAAGATGGTGGGTATCATTATCAGGAGGAAGAGTCCATGGAAGGAAGGAAGCTTCCAAATGGCTCCGACAGGGGCACCGTTTTTAGAACCGTTGATTTGATGTCTGGAATCGCCGAGACTTGGATTCTTTCCCCTTTATTTATGCTATGTGCCTACGCGGACAAAAGAAATTTACAAAAAAAAAAGAATTCAATTTTCTGACAGGAATATTTGTAGCGTGGCACACAGTACAGCTTAAATAGACCATTTTAAAAGACGCCACGGTGGCGTATATAAATGATAAGATTCTCTTTGATTTGCCCCAGGTCCTTCTATTTCGAGTTTTTTACTTCTTTTTTTATGATATTAATTGATGATTAGTTAATTAGATGGTATATCCTCAACATATTGCAGATCACACGCGCGCACAATCTGTAATGGATATGTTGGAATCTTCATTACAAAAAGTAACTATTTGCATCTAAGCACCCAACTTCTATACTTTTACTACTATAATTATAATTATAGCTATAATCTCCCAAAATTATTATCATTGGATGCCATTGGGCTAGACTAGTCCAATGACCAACAGATAAGATGAGTCCAATACGTGATCCACTAGAAGTCCTAACAGTCAAGCGTCTAAGGAGCATATGAAGTTACATTCAGGAATTATATATGTCGCTAACTTCCCCCAACGTTAGACTAGACAGTTGGAATCCGAAAATCCAATGACCACTAACCCAAGATTCGTAGAGATTGTTGGACACAAAAAATGAGCGACTACAACCGACAACCAATTATTTATTTTTGCCCTACTCTCTTCTGTAAACACATCGACCACTTTGAACACATACTGTTCACTCTGATTTTGCTGTCAAAGCTTTCTAAACTCCCATTCATCCTCATCAATATAGTTCTTCCTTACCTTCTCTCTTCATCTTACGTTAACGGCAGTAGTTAAATTTCATCCTCTTTACACTGTTAATGACTCGATTTTATTCAATTTCATTTAACTTTAATTATTTATTGAAGTTTGCTCAAACAATTATGTTCTCAAAATCCTAAACTTTGCATTTAAGAGAAATCGGAAAAATGTTACCCGCTTTAAAATTTGATGAAAGAATTAATGAATTTCTGTATTGACAAAAATATGAATACTCTACAATTAGGTATACAGAAATACTTTAATTTAAATAATTTTCAACAATAAAATTTTGAATAAGGTTTTTTTTTTTATTTTGTCACATTTTCTTGTAGGAATTATGCCGTGAGCAACAGATCGATCACTGAGAGGGAATTATTAGAGGACAGAAATAGGCAAAGCCAGGACCAAAATTCCTCAACCTGTACGTCCAAGATCTTATTGCGGAGACAAATTGAATCGAATAGGGCTACGTTGTGAGAGTTGAATGGCGGATCGAGAATCAATAATAGGATATGCAACTGTACCATTCATAAATAATAATAGGTTTGGTGCAACCAATTGATTGCTTTTGGTCGCACTCACTTCCTCACTCCCTGCTTTCCCAACAAATCCTCATAAGCAACAAAGCAAATCCACAGTGAAGGGATGAGAACGAAGATGTTGTAATGTCATCCCAGAAATAATTTAATCAACTTTTTGGAGACTTCACTTTCGTCTCCGCTCTGCAACAGCCATTTGATTTCGTTTCGTTTTCATCCCCCGAAGTAGCATGAACGTGAGGAACAGATCAGTAACAGACACAGCAAACATCGTTATGTACAAGGACAGCCCACCTGCATGCCATTTTTCAAAACAACGACTTCCACTGAATTCAACACCTTAACATTGCCCTTTATCAATTAAGCCTAAATTAAAGGGGCCAGAAAGAAATCACTAACAAGTGTGGTCTAGCGTCATTAATTCGTAATAAAATAGTATATTATTACAAGACTTGAAAGCCAACCTTAAAGATGAACAGTCTTCAACTCCATTAAAATAACAGAGAAGCTCGTAGCACCTTTCGCTGTTGCTTCCTGCAACCACAGTGTGATGATGATGACTGGCGTGTTCTTTGTTTGCCATATAGAGAAGGCCGCCAACTTCTGGTCCGTCAACAAATAAGAAATATGGGGTGTAAATAGTAATAATAAATATGATAATTAATATTAGGCTGTATATGTTGTAAATTTAGGCTGAACATGTGGAATCCACAGTGCCGTGATAGGATTGCCATATCACCTTTGAAGATACTGATCCATATTCAACTAATCAATATTCTTAGAAATTTAATGCTCGGTTTTCTTGCGTGTCGTCAATAGACTGACGTTCACACAAGTGTATTACCCCAAAAAAAAGGTTACGACGTGATGGTAATGGTGCCAGTTTTGCATTTACCTGCTATAGTCGTCAAAGTTTTAATCCGGTTGCCTTCATAAAACTTGTGCTGAGTCACAGTATTGGGCAGCAATCTTGAGAAAGTACAGGTTACAAAACACCAATAAACCTCGTCACATTGTGCGGGTTTGGTTACATGATGTGTCTCTTACTGACAATTGAAGTTTTGGTTAGATTGATGACCAAAATCTCTTAATAACTTCATTAAATATTATCTTTAGTTTTCATGATCAGCAGACCCAATACGCCTTCATCCACACATACCATCCGTACCTTCAATTGCTTTTTTCGAGCGCGCATATCAAAACCGTTTCAAACAATTTTATGACATTTTATTTTCAACACATGTCGTTCTGACTATTCAGTGTATATATTCATTATGAATAATATATTTTCTTGCATGCGTCTTTCTTAATATTTTAATCTTGTTCGACTACTTTATGGTCAAGTCCTACATTTACTGCAACTAACTACACCTATGTTTTATGGTCACTCGCAAGTTCAAATAAAATAGGAGGGTCATATTAGGCCATTGATGTCCTAAAACTCAATCAAATCTCTATAATAAGGATTAATTGTGTAAAAGTACATAAAAATCCTGAAGTTTTTTTGAACTTGTTTGATCCACCCTATCATCAGCGCCTTCAATGCCCTTATTTAAACGTGTCTAAACCATTCCAAATAATTTTATAGCATTTTATCTTGGAAGAATTGAGGATAAATCTTCTATTAAAAAATTAATTAGATAATGAGGCTTGTTATTACATCCTTATCAAAGTTTAGTTGCATAATGTGGTAGAAGGTCAGTTACATAATTTAAAAGGTTTCATTCTATAATTAATTTTTCAGTTGAGAATTTATCCCCAGTTCTTTCTTTTATTTTTAATAGATCACTCCAACTCTTGGTTCATATATTTATTACAAATCATATCTTTTTTTATATGACGATACGTTTTCTCAATATTTTAATCTTGATCAAGTACTCTTACTTTATGGTCATGCTATCCATTTAAAGCCTACATTTACTACAACTGACTTCACTTATAATTTATAACTAACCTCAAATCCAATAAATTAGAGGAGGGGTCTTGTTAAGCCCTCAACAGCCAACACAAAACCCTATCAAATGTTCATGATATGGACCAACTGTGTAAAAGTGTCAAACAATCCTGAAAATTTGTTTCAATAATTAATATTTAAAAGTACAAGATAGTGAGGTTTTCGGCCAACATTTCAATTATAATTTCAGAATCCCACCATTCTAGTTAACTTTAAAAAAAAAATCCTCGAACAACTTCTCCTTGAATATTTAAATTAACAACAGATCAAGACCGATCTTATGATAAAATGAATACAAATTTTTTCATTGGCGCACAAATAACATTTCCAAGCACTAGAATATCTATCTATCGTCCAACCGCACGCGGAACTGTGGAAGAGATCGGAGTCAGTAAGCTTTGAATCCGATACTTAAATGAGAAAAGCGCACCTAATCAACATTAATCTAGCGGATTCCAAATATAATTAATGGCTGGATTCATTAAGAGATACTGCGTGTGTGGCCATATATTCATATATATACGTAGCCAACCTAACTGCTGTTGCATTTCTCAGTTATATACATCGGAGATCTTCGAATTGCGCATGCAATATTATTTCTCGTACGGTGCTCATTCCACATATAGCCGTGTGGCCCACAAAACTAGCATCCTTCTGCAGAACTCTTGAAAGAAAAAATCGGCAGGCCGTGATAATCCCACTGGCTCTTGCGACCTGTTACTGTGATTCAAAGAGAATGGTTTGAAGTGGGTGGGTTTGGTGTGTGATGCCAGATGTGGTGTTGTATCCGTACAAAAAAGGAATGAGAAACTATAATGAGTTAAGGAAGCTTATATATTCACGCACATGCTGCTTGGAGACCAGTGTAGAAGAGAGGAGATTGCCAAAATAAAACACAGATTTGCAGATGCTGATTCATACAGATTGATTATAGAAAAGAGATATTGGTCAAAAAGATGAAAAGTTTGGATCTTGAGATGGGGATGGGGATGACGGTAATGTTAAATTATGTAGAAAGTAGAGAAATATACATCTTTTCAAGAGAGGGTCAAAAACTTGCCTTTGATGGAGCCCATTGTATTTGAAGATTGAACATTTTGAAGATTGAACATTTTCAGACAGTATTATTGAGATCTTTCTCGTTTTGATGCGTGGGGCTTTCATTAATGGAGCCCATTGAGTTCCTGTTTGTACAGTGACCGGGAGAATTTAGAAAGGGATGGAAACAATCTCCTGAGAAAAAGGAATAATGTCAGAGAGGAGCAAACCTCAACGTAATAGGGTGTTAGACAAAGAGCGTGGCAAAAGATGGTCCCTTCGTGTTCTCTCACAGTGAGATCCACGCACACACTCATAACAAGTCTGTCAGGCACCACAAGTCTGTCAATGGCTTTTTGGTGAGCTACTTTCTGGGTCCAATCAAGGACTGTTTTGCTTTTACGTGAGAAAGGGCGAAGACTGAAAACAATATTTGTTTTCAACACTGCGTTTACTCCATTAGAATAAAACCAGTGAGTTGGTTTCTTATCCGAATTTGGGGTGTAGAGGTTCACCAAATAAGAATAAGAGGATTCAGTAGGGGAAAACAATGATTGTGCCGTGGTGGAGAAGCTTTGTAGCAAGAATTTAAGAGAGGGACACGGACTCTAAAATGTCGGCTATTACCAACAGACATTCGATGGGTTCTCTTGCCCTTTTGGATGGCGCGGGACAAGTTTTGAGAATTCAAACCGTTTATCATTAACGGTAGTGCAACCTAACATGCCAATAGATCTTCCAACGTACGAATATAATGGACTTGAACCTATTCCTGTATGACTCGATCAATTTGATTAAGTGAAAGGTGTTTTGACTGCTTAAGAAGAAGATTCCTTTTTTTTGCCAGAAGAAGATTCCTATTTTGAGTCTAGGTGAATGTAAAAAAGCTTTTCAAGGTATCTACCTTCAATTGATCTAACAATGCTTGATGCAAAATTAATATAAACACCCAGAATCAATTGAAAATGCACATTCATATAAACTGTTACAAAACTCCTTTCACATGCCTATTTTAGGCTGCGTAAAATCACTTAAAACAAACTAATCTCAACATCCCATAAACCTAACACAATTAGATTGTTGCAATAAAGACTAACAGAAAAGGGACAACCACTAGATATTGGAGTTAGTGGAAGGGGTGATTTCTTACAATGTGATAAATCAATATTTAAATCTTGGCTAAAAGTATTTCATATTTAACTCTTATATTATTTCATAGATGAGTGTCTCAAACACAAGGATGCCGGGAAAAACTAAAAAGAGAAAGGGATAGTGAGTATTGAGTAACAAAGGCCAACCTCAAAAAAGGCTCAAAGAGTAAAAAAAAAAAAATAGAAAGGGCCGATGACTAGTGAACCCATTTGACGTCCAGCCCAATACCCCCGGGTTAGTGAGAGGACCAGAGCAGCTTTTACCCTTCAAGCATACAACCCAATAATGTCGGGTCATGGAACAGGTGCAGCCCAGAATAATACGACGTAGCTCATTTGTTTTTTCCCATTTCATTGCTTATGGACCAGAAAAACAATTCCATTACTCTGGGCTTATATAAAGCTTTACAGTTGAAATAAATGATCCTCTCAGTCCAATGGTGGCCGATATCCATTTTCTATATATAAAAGGGCAAATAAATAAATTACAAGAATTAATGTTGAGGAAGTGTTTGATTTCAAGTTGAAAAGGTGCATTAAAAGAAAACACTCCTCCGATTCTTTAGGATAAACCCATAATAACAGCTTTATATAAATGAATGAAGGTATTGAAAGTTAGTTATTTCTTATCTTATACGGGTTAGGTAAATGAGGCGGTGAGAAGGGTGAATGGTATAGACAGAAGATGTCAAGGTACTTATATTAGGAAACATGCTGGAGCTGCTTGTGAAGAAGGTTGAGTGGAGTGGGTGTGGGCGGTGAGATGATGATGAAGAGGTAGAGATGAATGCAAGCAACGAGAAGTGGATGCGGTTATTGGTTATTACTCATATATCATATCCCACACGCCCACTCCCTACCAAAGCCCATTCATTGTCCATATCCACATAGCTATATATATACAATCAAGTGTGCAAAACCACGCACGCGCAGAGAGAGAGAGAGAGAGAGAGAGAGAGAGAGAGATTATGCATGTATGTATGTACCTAATGCCACTCAAATATGAAGTGCCTCCTTTAATGATGCTGACCCACACCCCCTATCTATTTGTATGAACCGCCTCTGCCTTTTGTTGTCAAATACACAGACGATACAGTTCGTAGTTGAGAATACTGGTAAAGTGGCAATGATCCTGATGCATGAATGATGAGAGGGAAAATAATGCACTGAACAGGTTTGGTTTCGATTTCATACACGTACGTACGTAGGAGGGCATACGCACACGAGCGCTTGGCTTTTGGCTTCTTTTGGGGCGACCAAGTAATTTAATGGCAGGCCGGGTGACGACAAACTCCCCACATGCCCATCCATCCATACCATCATGCAGCATGCAGCATGCAGCACGCGGCCTTCGCTTTTTCCTCTAATCCTTCAAATCAATCCAACATGTTTCTCCATCACATGCATATATATATATATATATCATGCCACAATTTCAATCAAACACCATCGTACAAGCCTCTTCACCAACTAATTACACCATCACGTACACACCCCAACCCTCAACTCAGCACCATGCCTTTCCATCGCTGTCTCTTACCCCATAATGCCCCATTTCCCGCTCCTTCCATCCCCATGTCCCCCTAAAATCCAAACCCCTCCATCGCCATCACCTTTTTTGCTTTTGTTCTTTTCCTGCTTGTGGGGTTGAACCCTTCCTTCATGATGCACATCTTCTTCTTCTTCTTTTAAAGAACTCAATTTCCGGCAAAATATGGAGGCACTCCCTTTTGTGGGCCCGTCCACAGGAGAGGATCCCTTCACTTCAACTGACCACCTCGAGTTGATTCAAAGGAGCGTAAGGGAAAAAGATCATCTGAATAATTTCGTCGTCCCACGAAATATCTTCAAAACTTGACAGAGCAATCAATTTTCACGCTACGATCGGTACGCTAATGATGATGAAGAAAGCACTTCACGTTTAAGATTCACTGTATTTCTAATGAGTTGTTTGGATGAATTGAACGCAGTGAGCTTCACGTTACACATTCTGATTGTAATGAGTTTGCTTGTTTGTACATCAACGTCATTCCGTGTGTTGATGGTGGACAAACAGTACTGTATTGGACGTTGAAATGATGGGAATGGGCTCAAAGAAGGCCACATGAATGGGAAGGTGGCGCACGTGTGGCCCGCACCCCCGACTCCATCCACATCAATTCTACCTCTATTATCTGGAGCACAGAAATTTTGCATTGCTATTATATATCTTTCTCATACATTGATTCATTTTCTATTCTCTTTTGGAATGCATAAAATGCTTAAAGCTCGTAATGAATGGGTTCCTCCTGCTAACTTGAATCGTCTGCATTGCAGTCATGCACGCAAACGCCTCTGTATTACTGTTGTCTCGCATAATCCCTTCGGCCCCCACGCAACTTGCAAATCCCTTCCAACCACACAAGCTTCCTCTTTCTTTTAATGCTGCCATCAAATCCGGCAACATCATTGCGGATCTGGTTACCTAGGGAGAGCTAATTCAACATGGATAGTCTAAATCTAATCTGGAGGTCCATATTTAATATTTTAAAAATTTATATTTTTTTCAAAAAAATTATTCCAATAGAATAAACAATAAAAATAATCTCTCAACTACTATTTTTTTAAAAAAAAAATAATTTTTTTATTTAAAAAATCATTATTTAAAAAAAAATTAAATCTGAACCTTGTAGATTATATCTTAACAATCTAGATCTGATTAGCTCTTTCTACTAAGCATTATATGTCTAGCAGGGTAACCAAATCAATCATTGCCCAATAGCAAAAATAGGTCAAGCTTCCCCCCCCCCCAAACACCTCCTAACCTTCTCATTTCATTTTATTGCTTTCCTCACCAATGTTCAAAAAACCGGATCAGGTATTGAACATATTAAGACAGTCAAAGGATGATGGGTCAGATCGGAATCAACCCAGCTATATTAAAATAATAAAATTTAGTATATTTTATTTTATTTTATAAAAATTAATAGGTAAAATTTAAAATATTATTTTATTTTACACATATTTTAAATTTTTAGTGTTTAATTAAGTATAAATGATAAAAATAATTGAGATAAAATGAATTAATTTTATCATATTTTTTAATTAGTAAATTTGTTTAAATAGAAAATAAAGAATTAAAAACTAGTTTTATTATCATATTTATTTTTAAAATTAATTAATTACATTTTTTTTCACTTTGTCTTTATTTTTTGGTGTTTTAATCTTGAAGTGGTATTTTTAAATTATTTTTGACCGGTTGACTAGATCATCGGTTTAATGATCAACTGAACCGGATAAATGGTCAATTTTTTTTAAAGTCCCATGGATGGATGCACCGATCGAAATAACTTTAATATGCTACTATTCCTTTTGTATGGTAAGCATGGCGCATTGAATGGACACCTTTTCCCCCCTCAAGATTATGATATGATCTGCTCCTAATTAAATTAACCAAGTTTTAAATTAGAAGATGGAGCGTCGAGGGGCCAAGCTCTTTCCGCGGAGCGCATGTACGCCACAGGGATTGGAGTGGTCAAACGTAGAATAGACTGACCCTTTATTTTTTTCCATCGGGATTCCCATCCTTTTCACCCTTTCCTGCGAACAGCAAAAAGCCCACCATAACAGTCACCACACCCAACCACTCCTACTTTTGCGGTACCCTGTCTTCTCTCTCCTTCTCACCCTTTTTTTCAATCCCAAAGCAAAACTTAATTAATTCAGCTCTTGTCTCTTTCCATTTAACTCTGGAATCTCATCGTTCATTAATCAACGACTTATTGCAGCTTCCGTTCAACGTACCGGATTACCTCCAGCATCAATTGATTTTTTCTTCCTTTCCATTTGAATCGTACTCGAACAGTAAACGGTATAAACACAGCCAACTTGAATGTTTACCACCATTGCACCAACATATTAAATCAGAGCGTTCTCTGTTTTTCATGGGCTCCCGGGCTGTGGCCTCGTAGAAGGAATTGGACCGCTTAGGGTTCAGAAATTTCTCATGGCTTCTGGGCGAAGGAAAGAAAATCTTTCTATTCAATTTCCGCTGTGACATGATGTATCAACAAAACATAGACACAGTACAGTTGGGTCGGTGTAGAACAGGGTTAAAATGCTGGAGGAAAAAAAAACGCTCATCTGGATTCTGGGGACAGAGGACAACCAGATAAAAATGAATTTCACTTTTCAGTTTGACTATTTACTAACAAAATTTCGTTTGATTTACAACATTCTCCTTTTCTTTTATCTATGTTCCTTCTCGAATAACAAGAGATGTAAAAGGGAATGATATGTTGATCAAAAGGGCATGATGTGGGTGGTCTTGGTATGGTAGCAAGAGAGGCATGATTTGGAGTTAACCCGGAAAATCTTGAGCAAATCGGCGCACATTTGACGAACTCCCGGCGAACAATTGCTCTGCATCAGTAGCAGAACCTTGGTCAGACCGTTCGCCTTCGTCACCGCTTCCTGCGCCTTCTGATCACGAAATAGATAGCACACGCTCCAAAGTATAGTCACAGCGTGCTCCGTTGCGACATTTGATACTTTCAGGACCTTCTGCAATATCAACGCCACGCAATTTGGGTCCTCACAAATCTGCAACCTTCCTTCCTTGGTCGTCGACACTGTTTCTAGCAGCTTCAGTACATTCTCGGTGATGGAAACGCTCCACTTCGACTCCGAAAGCAATTCCGACAATTTCTTCACAGCCCCGAGGTGGATCAATTTCGCCTTGTTCCGTTTCGGCGTTGAGACTGCCACCAAGCAGGATAAACCGTTCTCTATCACCATCGCATCTTTGTCTGATGTCGTCATTTTAAGCAATTCGCGAACTAGGTCTTCCTTTTCGGCGATCAAGATTTTCGATTCAACGTCCGCGGCAGCGAATCTCAAAATCTTAGCCGACGCAATTTTGGAATCAGAGCTGCCACGTTGCAGAACAATAAGCAGAGAGGCTAAACAACTGCCTTGCCGGCTCTTCACGATGGAACGCCTAAATGTCTCATCGCCTTTTGCTTTGTTCGGGACCGAATCCAAAGCCTTGACAACTTTCTCAAGAAATTCAACGCTCAGAGTGATTCCACCATCGACATTGTCGAGGAAACCAGCGAGCAAAGGTACGAATCCCTCTATGTTGGCCAGGAATTCCCGGTTCTCTTCGGATTCTTCGGCGAAGCATAGAATTCGATCGAGGGAGTGCAAATGGTTCCCGCTCTTGCCCTCCAAATCTCGTATAGCGTCGACGACTTGGTCCCGGGACGGGACCGATTTGGCAGCTGGGAAGTCGGCAGATTCGATTCGGTGTCGAACGGAGTCGGTCCAGATCTGGATAAGCCTTTGGAGAGTAAGGTTGGGGACAAATTCCTTGGATTGGAGCACCTGCATGGTGGCGGGGCAGGTGTTGTTGCCGTCGTCGAGCCAGCGCTGGATGCTGGAACGATCGTATGTGACTCCGGTGCAGAGGCTGACGGGGGATTTCATGACGTCGAGCGATATTGGGCACCTGAAGAAGCTTGGAATCGTGACGCATAGATCATCTCTCACCATAGTGACGGCCGTTTGGATTGAGAGGAACCGTGAGAAAATACGGGAAACAGGAGGAGGTGAAGGAGGCAGCGGACGAAGAGGAGGAGACAAGGGAAAAGAACCTGGTGGGTGGTGTGGGGGTGAGTTTGGACTTAAAACAAGAGAGAGAGACTGGAGGGGGAGAAAGAGAGGAGTGAAGTGAGTCAAAGGTACGGTGACGTCACACCCACACTGCGGTCTTTTTATTCTGATTTGTTAATTGTTAAGTAACCGTTAAGAAATCAATCGGATTTAAGCGTAGGGTTCATGGATCCGGATGGGGTCGAATTTTTTCAGCGCTGGAGGCATTTAAAATTTGTGCGAAATAAAAAAATTCGCACCATTACCGTAGATTTAGGACCTGTTTAGATTAGTATAGATATGCACAGGAAATGAAAAATCACTATTTTTCATCATTTAAACATATTTGGTTCGTCATTTTTTTAGGAATTCATTTTCCAACTATTGTAAATTTTGCTTCATTCATGTGAAGCCCTCTTCTCATTAAAAAATGGTGGGAACCTATTTTTCAACTTTGTAAAATTAACAAGAAGGGTATTTAACTTCCTACCTACTTTGTTATTAAGGGTGGTGATACAGTTATTTGATGCAATTTTTCTACGTACTTTACCACAATTTTAATGCAACCAAACATAAATTTTTTTATCAAATCATTTTTTATTTCAGTGTATACTAAACATACCATGTTTAAGAAAATTTCTTTCTCTTCCATTCCATTCAAATCCATTTTTGATTGAAACGGGCCATTAGATTGACATGTAAACATTTTTAAAATGGAAATGGAAGATTGCATTGGACTGGATTGGTTTGGTTGGCAACCTTGTAAGGACGGAAATATCGGTAGAGTGAGAGTGACCATTAAATGAGAATGATGTACGGTAATAGAACGATGGTACAATTGGATTTGATGTAGTACTGATTAGAGAGACAGAAAGTGGGTTTCTGGTTTGAGGTGAAAATAGAAATGGAAGGGGGTGAGAATAAAGAAGCAAGGGAGTGAATGAGGTGAATGATGAAATGGCACACGGAGGAGGGTATGATGGGATGGGATGGGATGGGATGACAACGTGGGGGTGGTGGGTCCCAAAAGCAGCAAGGTCTTGCTTACCTGTGTCCCCACCCCACTCCCTATTTGATGGACGGACCCAGTCTCCATCCGCTTTGCTGCACCCGATCTTTCCTCCTCTATTAATTTCCTTTCAACTCTGGTACCTTTTTACCTTTTTTTTTAATCCTCATATCAATTCGTTTTTCTTTTTAAAATTGTGAGCTCGTGAATAGCATTACTCCAACATGAGGGTGGGTAGCGTATGAACAAGTCGGCACATTAGGGTTCAAAATTTTAAATTGATTTTTCTTGTCTTTGATAAAATTCAATTTATAAAAATCTTCCATCCAAATACCCGGAGCGATTAAAGTGGAGAGAGAGGGGGGGAGAGGGAGAGAGAGAAGAGGGGCATGATAGCACCGAAAGGAAGGTGGAGCATGATGAGTGTTGGAAAGTGAGGGGTGATTTTACGCAGCGAGCGTGGCTCTGTAATTAATGATTGATTGAGAATATGGGGTTTGGAGGGGTGGGGTGGACAGATCGGAAACCCCAGATTCAGGCATGAAGACGGGGATAGGATAAACCGTTGCATTTGCTGGTGAATAAATGGAAATGGAATCTTTCCCGCTTCATTTAATAATAGAAAGGGGTAGGGTGTGAGATGCAAATTAATCAGGAGAAGGCAATGCGAGACAGAGCAACACCCAACATCGATAAATTTGGTGCCACTTCCTACTCTAGCTCTAGCCCCCAACCCCATTCTCAATATATATATATATACATGCCTGTTCTAATTCACCCAAGAAAGTACGTAACCATAAACTCAGACTCTCAGAGCAGGTGTTGGGTGAAGAGTTCTCATTTTCATTTCACCGCCTGCAACTGCAAGAATCAAGTCTGCAGTAGAAACAAGTTAAAGGCAAGTGGGACAGGTTGGGGCTTGTGGCTTCTGACTACGCAGATTAAACAACAGGGCGCTGCTACATATGCTTTTATAATCTATACTCTCCACTCTTCAATTCTTGCTCTTCCATTCCCATTCTATTCATATCCATCTTAGTCACCTGCCCGCAAATTCAAATTTAAAAAATGCCTGCGTTACTCAATTGCCCTGCTTTAAACAGCGCAACCCATCCAGCCGCCAGTCCACCCCGCAAACGTTTCAACGCCGACGCCGACCACACATGTTGCCGAGAGTGGTTGTGCCATCACACCCACCCATCCCCCCTACTGTTAAATACTGTTTCTCCGGCAACAACATGAGACAAACATCAAAGTCAAGTGCCACCATTCTGGATTATAGCCCCCCCACTGACGCTTCTAATCAAACCATCGCTCTCAATCAAACGCTTCCTTAGATATCTCAACCAACCTGACCATGAGCTGCGAACAAACTCCTCATTCATTTATTCTCGCAAATATAACACCATATCTGCTCAATCATGTAGGGGGGGGAAAAGCAATCTTTGACCGATTGATTTAAGCCTACACTATTTTGTTTTCGTTACCGCTCTATCATCACCATACCACCCAAAACCTATTTTTGCCCCACACGGTAAAGCATATCTATCCTTTTTTTCCCTCCAAATAATGAGTTAAAGGCACCTTTCCACTTTTCAAGTTTAATGTAAGTAAATTTTTCAGCAGGATTTAAATCTTTATTCGTTATACTGCAAGGTTAACCCGATGGACATAACAGTGCATTGATATTGAGCTCGGACCATGGATGGTTTATTTGTAATCAACAAAATTTTCATTCCAATTTCCCAGTCTGAGAACACGTGCATCCCATGATGGAATGGCACTTGTTTGATTTCTCGTATCCCGTATTTTCAGACGTACTTCTTCCGTCGGACTGAATCAGCTCAATAATGGCATTACAAGAATGGCAGCTCATTATTAGAAAAGGAAGAGCTGGCTAGAAGTGATTGCCTGTGCACGTGTTACTGTTTTTACATGATTACAAGTGTGTATCCCAAACAAGCGAAATGACTGAGACGGGAATAATAATGAACGATCTCTCATGCCAAGGGGCCGTCCCTTTTCAATTACCATAATTCTCGAGTGAACTCAATTTCCATCAGTGTAACAACATTATGTTATCATCTAATCTAATGGATACTCGCATGCTCCCATGAGTTTGTTTTATCCACCTATTCTGAAATAACATTATTAACAGGGAATTACACCGGAGTTTTTTCCCCGAGAAGAAAACCAATGATGTATTATTGGATAATAAATCTGAAAGTGTCAATGATTGTAGGCTTTTACCGAGTCCGGGGAAATTACGTACAAGAAAGTGAAATACCACCATAGGCACTGGACCTCTCTATGAATTGAAATCAATGTTCATAGGCACACCCAAACACAAGGACCTTGTCTCCACAAAAATCTAGACAAGGTTCCTTCTGAGTCTCAAATATCTTGGTGTGGGATGAGTTTGACCCTCTTGGACTTGCGTAGCACATAAACCCAACCAAAAGCTGAACCCAAGGTAGGTCAGAAAAAGGTTTACCCGTCATTTCATTGGCTTGCCACCACACGTTTCTTCTCACCGGATGGATCGTATCACTTTCTTGATAATCTCACCATCTTTGGCACGGCTCCTTTGTCATGGTGGGTGGGACGATTCCCAGAAGAAGACGTACCATTTTATGAATCATTAGGCCTAAACACAGCGAAAGATAAGCATGTGAAGTGAAGGCAACACTACAAGCTGTGATCTTCGTTAGGTGGCTTCTCGACGTATAGAGTGGGGTCCTTTCCTAGCCAGCGTACTGTTCAAATCTATTGAATCCAGCCCTCTTCAACGACAGATGTTTTTTTTGTTTTTTAATCTATTGGTGCATGGAGCATCCGTCCAGACTCGCTTCGGATGTTCACTTACAGCTTTCAACCTTCAAGTAGGGCCACCGGAGCTGTGTTTTATCACTTTGGTACTATGATTGTTGAATTGGATATATCTATCTAATGGTCACTTCATTAAAACTCCATTTCATCTACAATGCATGTTTGAACAATGGAGCTTTAGCTTTTTATTTTATTGTTTTTGGGGGGATGTATCTTGATTTGTGTATGCGTAGCATGCAAGGCCATGGCCGTGGCCATCAAATTCAAATTAAGTCGACACTCTTTTGACGTCATAAAGAAGATAGAGTCTTAAATGGGGTGGTGGCTAATAACGCCTCTGCTCTGGAAGATATTGGGTTGAAAGCATCATCTGCCATAGAAAAGCGTCACCAAAGAAAGAAAAGGCAGGGAAACAGAAGGCATGCATCACTGAGACAGGGATTCTAAGACCCATGACCATGCAGAGACTGAACGTCTGAACCCAGGACCATGGGGTCCATCTATATCCCTAATTGCTAATCAATGAACCAAGAGAAGCGTGGGTCCATCTCAATACTCTGACCCCTTACACTGACATGTCATTTAATCCTCCTCCGCTTCAAGTTGAAGCGTGCGCTTTTCTGTTTTTTTCCCCTCCCACATCCTTATTTGGTTAGAATCTTCCTGTAAAGCTTTGCGATCCAGAAAAAAATGATCATCAAAATAAAAAGGCAACTTGAGTTATTTAAGTTAAACTCTAGATAATTCACAGAACACCAGAAATGGGGGAGTGGTAGGTTTTTCTTTTGTAGTCGGTTTGGCATTCTAGTGAATGGCTGAAAGAGAACTATTAGGTGTTATATACTAAACGATTACAACTTATATTGCTATTGTCAAAGGAAACTGGGAAAGAGATGGAGGCTAGAGTGTAGGGTATGGCGAATTGGAGGTGGTAGTGGTTTTTACTAAATGTGGGTGGTGCAGCAGTAAGAAGTAGCTGATGCATCAAGTCTTGAAAGAAGTAGGGGAATGGGTTAAGAGGGGGGGGGGGAGACCTGATTCAGGCTACAAAAAGGTTGTGTGGCAAAGGAACAAACTTTGCCTTGATAGAAGGGTCTCATTCTCCACTATACCTCCTTGTTTACTGGGCCATTAATTCACAGTGGGTCCAAACATTCACCTAACCACAAAAAAAATATGACATAACATAAACCCTCTTTGCTTCACCGCTTTCTCTTCCATCCCTTTGCTTTTCTCGGCATTCCACCTAGCACCCTACACTATATAACGAATCACCCTCTCCTTTTTCTTTTTCTTCTCAATACAATTTCATCTTTATATTTTTTTGTCCTCTTACAATTATCACTCCATCCCATATAAACCCACCCCAAAAAAGCTTTCCTCTGGCTTTTCAACTTTCTTCTCCCAACATCATCTCTACTTGGAGAAGAGCATCCGAATTCTTTTTTGAGTTTTGACTCAATCTTTTTTCGTTAGCCCTCCTTTCTCTCTACTTCCCCCAAATCTTATGCCACCGATTCTGCATTGAATTGCCCATGTTTCTTGGCGTTCCGTCTTCATTTCCCTCGGAAGCAAGTCATACATCTCAACTTCATCCCTTTCACTCCTCAGTCTCCATACACTCATCAGAGTCTCTCACATAATGGGTTTATGCAGGAGATACCTCGTTCTAGTTCTGTGTCTTCTCTTGTTCGTCAGCATATTTGGTCACTGCCATGGCTCAAGAAACACAAACGTCTTCAAGGTCAAGCCAAAGCCTGACCACTCTGGTCACTTTCTTGGGTTCTTGCCCAGAAGGCTGCCCGTACCTTACTCTTCTCCTTCAAGGAAACACAATGACATTGGCTTGAGAAGCTGGAGATCACCGTAAACTTGCCCAGAAGAAAAGTTTTGGGCAAATGGCGACTTCAGTGATTTTACTTTTCTTTCCTAAAAAAACAAGGGAATTAACCGAGGTATATGGAGCTAGCTAGCAACAAAAGGTTAATTCAGAGTCGGTAGTGTGTTATTGATCCTGTTCTATGTTTGCAGGGGATAGGATGTAGTAATGGGTATGATCTGTTTAGCTTTCTTTCTCTTTTTTTTACTGAAAGGATGAAATGGATATCTTAAATCTGTAATTTATGTTTTTTTTTCCCTGTTTGGGGAGTGTGAATCCATGAATATAGTCAATGTTAATAGCCTGACAGAATCTTAAGTTATCAGGTCTTAAACATGCTTCTGATGTATATGAGTTGACAAGAAATTTCAATTATGCATATAGTCCACATGCACGTTCTGTAGTTCTTCTCTTCTTTTATCTGTAATCTCGGTACCAATCTTTCCTTTTTGGAGAAAACCTCCGAGTAAACAAAACATCATAGGACACATCCATTGCGAAATCTGCTCTTCAATTGAATTCCTTCGATGGGACACTAATTTAGCAAGATAATTCATTTTAAGGACTAATCATGAGATTAGTAAGTGGTCAACTTAGAAGGTGACTGGAAAAGTGGAAAGAGCAGAGGAGATGGGGATGTGAGTAAAGACTGGCACTAAATCAGGAAACCTAACTCCTTTGAAATTGCTTGCATAGAAGATAGAGCCTTGAGCCGTTGAATTCGTAAGCTGATCTCATTCTCTTCTCGAGAGGTTGCGTGTTACGCGACTTCCTTCATCTAAATAAATAACCATAAAATAATACACAACTTTACGTTTAGCTTCCTGAATCTGAATCTGACTTCTCCCATTCAAGTCTCGAAGACGATGGCTTTAAAAAAACAGTAACTCAAGTCTGTCTTCAAGGTTCTCTTTGAAAAGTTATTTCTTTTTAATGTGATTTATTACTATCAATGGTATATATGTCAAAGAAAATAGTTTTATCTCAACTTTGTATAAATATACTCATCGTTATCACAATTGGGCCCACTCCAATGGGATTTTACGAAAGTCAGGCTTAAGCATATGGATGCTTTTCTATAAAATGCTTGGAAAATATAATCATACAGTTTAAGCTTATTGTATAGCGACGTGTTGCAACTGGCAATAGGCTTCAATCTAACTTTCTGCGGGAAATTAAGGAAATGAAAAAAAACACAGAGAGAGAGAGAGAGAGAGAGAGAGAGAGAGAGAGAGAGAGAGAGAGAGAGAGAGAGAGAGAGATTTTGGTCACTGTTCCTTGTTCCTGGTGTGACAAGATAAGCGAGACAGAGCCTGAAAAAAATATTATTCTCCCAGTTGTCCACCATTTTCGTTCCTCCAAACATGTGATCTCCATGCACAACATTTTAAGGACAAGCTGAATATTTAATGGTTCCTTGGTCAAAACCATGATATGTAATAGAAGATAACATTACAATTACAATAAGCAGCTTCCAGCACTGCCCCACTTGGAATTGATAATCAAAGAGTAATACCAGCAATGGGGCTGGACGTTGCCTTTTCGGTTTTTTAAAATTCCAAAGGCAAGTTTCGGCCTAATTGCTTTATATATGATGCAGAAATAATGTCTACGGAATCTTTGAAATCCAGCTCTGGAGAATGAAAATACTCTAATTTTTTAGTACTGTGTGAATCATTGTCGTTCAAGTTCCACTTGAAGAAGCTCTCTGAAAAGAAAATTTTGTTGACGAAGGAGGACCGGTAGAAGAATCCTACAAGTTCCCTATTTCAAGGCCAAAAGGTAGCTGTGTGGCATAAATGGAGGGCTGAAAAGTTTCTAGAGACTTTAATAGGTGATTAAGAAATGGAGCTGAAGGGTGTGTTGCTGTTTGGGTCTGGAGGAGAAGAACTGCACAACTGCAACTCTGCTTTATTAAAAATGATGGCAATCATGGCTTCCCAAACCTAAGACGCATGCTTTCTCAACGTTTGTCGTTTAAAGAAGGTGAATAAATGGGCATTCAATTGCTTTTATACTATTACTTGAATTGAATTGAGTATGTTTAATCTTTTTGCTCAAAAAGGGGGACACTGTTATATTCTGATCTCACTCACCCATGATTATCGTCCGGAAATCAATAGGAGTATGTTACTAAAATTTTTGTTTTCGAAATCAGATTAGAAGTCTCCAAATCATGAACGGCATGGAATTTTGTATGGGATTTATGAACCTCACCGATATTATTTCATATTAAAATTTAGTGACATAAAACTAGAGTAACTTGTTTTTTTTTATTGTTAATCATGTTCCAGTTGTTGTGAGACATTGAATATGAGTATATCTTTTAAGGAGAATTTAAACTTGGTTCATTTCATTGCGAAACAGCGGCAATTTCTCAGCAATTTGTTTATCATACCCTTATTTCTTTTTTTTTTTTTTGGTACAAAAAGGTTTAGGTGGGTTCGGCACCGGTCATCCCACCAAGACCAGGGCACGGCCCCAAGACTCAGAGAGCACTTACAAGGAACTTACGAGATCGTCTACCAAAGGAGCCTTCACAACGGCAGAGGGAATCGAACTTGCATCCTTTTAGAATCTCAAACCCGTTCCTTACCATCTATGCCAACTCTCATTGGCTATCATACCCATATTTCTAGTTATCTATTTTGGGTTAAAGTGAGGAGCTAACTGTTGCAGGCCCATCAATGGATGGAGAGGAAGAGGATATTTGAGGGGAACGCATGTTTCGATTTGGTAGAAAGGTTTCAAGAATAAGAATGATTATGCTGTGATGCCCACGTAACGAGGCATTTGTTGAGAGAATCATAATGCGTATTTGACACTAATCCAATAATTCCAACACCTTATTGGGTCATATTCTTTGTACGATTTCTAATTCTGTTGCTCTTTTCACCCTTGTTACCCCACCTTCAGGAAGAATCATCGCTCTCGTCTATCTCTATACGCATACGTACAGAACTGAAAAGTCATTCTGATTTGTTTGGGTGAATGTATGGGTGCTACACTGTCAATACGTTACAATTACAACAATCATACAGGTGCTGTTCATAATTAGAGGGAGAATTCTTGGTTTTCTTAATACAGCTCCTCGTATTTTATAAAGCCAGCACATTCCTAAATTGTATTCATGAAAAATATCTTGTCATTTTGTCTATGATATGGGGTTTCAATATAAATACAGGCATGGTGCCTTGAAAATAAATGTAAAAGGAAACTTATGTCAGCAAAATAACATTATGTAATCATTCGTAATTCAATTATTATTAAGTGATCGGAGATATGGGCATTCTTTATAGACATGTTATTAATTATATGCATGGATGTCTAGCTCGAGCGTCTCGGCATTTCCTTACAAGATACAATTTACATTTGGCATGCAGAAATCGAAAAGGATCCAAATATAAATGGCTCCGATAATTTGTCATAGAACTTCGATCTCCGCCATTCTGCAAAACAATAAAATAAGCAACGAAATCAATACTACTTGCAGCATGGTTTCACTCTGCAGCACCTATTTTCCTTCGTTGAGAAGTGAATAATGCACTCTGTGATGTGCTTCTGGCTTGACGCGGCTCGTAATGTTGATGATGACCAAGAACTATAAAGTATTTCTGCAGCTTCAGTGGAGAAACCGTTATCGCTAATGTCAAGCAATTGCAAGTGCTTTGCCATAGCAATAGCAGTTGAAAGTTGTTGAATGAATTTGCATTCAGGTGATGGAGAATTTCTTTGATGCGAATCAGCACAATTGTCATCAATTCCAGAAGCCGGGACTTCGACTCTGGCTGGACCATCCTCACTGTCGGCAACTTCAAGCTGGTAACAGTCAGTGTTAAGAACACAAAGGGGCTCTTCAGTATCATCCACTATCATGGGTAAATCCTCCTTACGAGTCTCTACAATTTGGGAGCGTCCTTCAGCTGAGAAGTCGAGTTGTAGATTTTGAAGTTCATTTGGACCAGCATTGCCCGCAAGATTAAGCTCCCCCAGGCAGTTGTTCTCTGACACAAACAACATAAGCATCAAACAAAAATAGTTTCACAAGAATGAACTAACACCAGATATGGTTTCTTGGCGTATTCTCTACCTGCTAATTCCTCAGTTACGTGAAGAATTCCGGCGAGCCCAAGCTGACACTTTCTAAGAACCAAAACTTTTAGGCAGCACTGTGGACTCGTGAGAAGAGAAGATAGACAATTGCGTCCCTGTGTTTATTATAGATATAAGAACTTACTATGGTTGCATGCCAATAGAATTTAACTGGTAAAGAAATTGCAAGAGCGGCTGGATTCTAATGTACGGAATGCCGCCAAAGCAATAAATGTGTATTCTATGAATACTAGCAATATGAGTCCATCGTTATGGGCAACAAACCTCGGGCGTAATAGGATTTCCTTCCAGATTAAGCTCAAGAACGGAAGAGAATAAATTATAACTGGTGTTTAAAACAGAATTGGATATGAGCTGACAGTACGACAGATCAAGCTTCACAAGCTCTTGAGTCCCTCTGGACAACGATTCTGCTAATCGCATTGCCCCTTCCTGCAAAAAAATTGTCCTCTCCAGTCAGAGGAGCCAATAAGATATGCATGCTAGAATTTGCAGGTATCAAATATATCAACAAATGACAATCATATGATCAAACAGCAAGAAATCAAATCCACTCACAGTTCCAATGCCAGTGCTTCCGAGCATCAGTCCTGACAAATTTGTATTCCCAGCAAGCTTGCACAGGGAATCAACAACAGGTTTGCCCAGCTTTAGACCACTTAAGTTCAGCTCAGAAAACCTTCAATAAACAAATGCAATTGAATTCAACTTAATTTCTGTATATCAAAATAATGCAATTTAAATAAAATGCTACCTAGTTACCATACATCTAAATCTAATTCCTACCTTTTCATTATAGATAGCTTGTCGAGGAGATTAACAATAGCATTTCCAGATACAGGACTGTTGAATCCTGTCAAAGATAGACTTCCCGTTAAATAAAATAACTTAAATCGGGAATTCGAGGATACATGTTAGATTCATGATACCTATACAAAGTTGAGCAAGTGCGAAGTTAGAGTCCAATGCATCAGCAATCTTTTGGATAGTTCTGGTTGTGATATGACAGTTTTCCACATTCAAGCTACAGAGAGCTGCAAAAGTAACAAAGCAGAACACATGTAAATAGAAGTAAAAGTTTCTACTGCATGTATCTACAGAATATGCTTGACGTAGTCTTGTCCGTAGTTCACAATGAATTGGCCATAGAATCAGAAAGTTTCAAAAGGAAGGAAAAGTTTCCGAGGATTTTGAGTGATTACGAAAACCATATTCAAATGGATGGAGAAGGTCATGCAACTAACCTGTACAGTTTGCTAAGACTGTTGACAGGTAAGACCCACATGCATCAGTAAGACGGTTCCCAGAAATGTTCAGCACTTCCAGTCGAGCAAATAATGCTGGGCATTCACAAATCTGATAAGGGCATACTTATCGTATAAGCAAATTGGATCGACTTTGGGGGTCAAAGCAAATGGAATTGTAGACAACACTTCTTTGACCAGAGATTGATCGAGAATTTCGTTCGTTGAAATATTCTTGCTTATTCTGCTTAGAAAATGATTACGATTGCCTTATTTTGGGAGCACGGCAGTCGCAGGCTGCTAATATTTTATTTATTCAGAGATTGGAGACGTCCGTATTAAAATTCTTTCATAAAAATCACAACTCTCAAGCGTATGCCTATATACTGGATAAAAGATAAAGCCATTTGTTGTTTAGACATTCATATCTCATATCTCACCAGAGTCCATGCTAGACAAAAAGCAGCGACTGGCCAGACAAAGTGAAAAGGTCGAAATGGTTGCGAGTTACCTGAAATAAAGCAGTAGGGCCGAACTTATTGCAATGCAAATCTAGAGTCAAACCTCCATAAGTTTGTCCTGATTCAGTGAACACCTTCTGAAGTTTCTCCATCGTCCCATTTCCTAAGATGTAGTAATCCAATGTAAAGCACAAAAAAAAAAAAAAAAATCAATCCATTCCACTCAATATCATGTAACTGACGGAAAAAGGCTAGAAATCCAGCCAGATGTACCTAAGAAATTATGAGAGAGGTCAAGCATTGCAAAAGTTTTGTGCAACTGCAGTGCATTTAACAACGGTGTTACTGACAAATCTTGCAAGTCACAGTCAGACACAATGATCTCATCATCTGACACCTGATCGACAAACCAATAGGAAGCCACAATTAATTAAAGGGAAAAATATTCAATCCAACCTCTGAAATAGAAATTGAATATCTGCTCCTATGAATGAGAGCGTTAATACAGCTGAGTGCCTGGGTTCCTTCTTTACCTCTAAATTGTAAAGCTTCTTGAGTACCTTCATGTTTGCTTCCTCAGACAACTCTTTGCAGCTATCCATGTACATTTTTATAAGACGCTTTTGAACCCATCCTGTGAATAATAAAAATTAACTGTCTCTCTCACGTGAAGATGTACGATCATTATATTGAGAAAATGGCATTCAATGTCAATATAGGTTCTACAAAAGAATATACACTTGATTTATCTGAGGATTCGTTCATATGCACTTCTCTCTTGTTCAAATGCTTACATTAAGTGCAAGATCAATGCGCTAAATGTCAATGAGCTAGATAAAATCTAATCCACCGATAGTTATAGTATTTCAATCGCCTTCAGGATTCAAGTATTTGTGTGCATCACATTTGGGACATACTGTGGGAGAGAACAACCCATGGCAGTTCTTTACGAGTTATTTTTTTTTTTTGGCCTTTTTAATTTTCCCCTTTGTGTGTGTGAAGTTGAGGACATGGTTGAATGATTCCAGTGACATCATCGAATGAACATAAAGCAGCCGTATCACATACCAACAATGGAAGCTTCAACAACGTCACTTCCCAGATGTTCCTTGAAATTTTCGACAGTTTCCGGGGATTCTATAGATCTTCCAGCACATTTCAAGCGTTGAACAACGGGCAACAAACCTACTTATATAAATTATATATCACAAGACAATCAATCAGACTGAAAGAAAAGTTGGAAACAGCAATGACAAAAAAGAAAAAAGGCTGATGAGGTAAATGTATAGAAGCGGATGATAAGAGAGTTGGATATCGGTGCAGTCAGGAAAGACTTCGTTGTGAAAATATTGATATATACAGTCAGACTCTTGATAATACGTTATATTTTAATCACCAACATGTACGCAATATGACTACATCCAATAGCTGCTGCTAAGGAAAATCAAAAGTAAAATAATCGAGAGGCAAAACTCCTTAGCAATTCAAGGGGCTGGAAACAGTTTGAAAACTCCTGGACTTATTTAGGCATCAGTCCATGTCATAAAATTATTTTGGATCTTGCTGCATAATAACGTATGTCTCGCCTTCAGATGGACAAATAGGATTCCCAAATTCAGTTTTTCTTTCAATTCATACCAACTCAATTTCTAAGCTGGATCAGTACGATAATATCTAAGTTTGACAACTATGACTGAAACATAAAGCTTGTAAAATTGGAAAATTCTACCTTCTGATTTTTTCTCCGTGGGAAGTTGCAGATAGTATAAGCAAGCAACTTCGGCCTTCAAAGACTCAATACTCAATTGGGCATTGACAATACATGAAGTTGCTTCCACGTGAATAAAGTCATTGTCAATCTTTACTGTAACATATTGCTGAGGTAGAAAAAAGAAAGGGAACAGAGTTTATAAAACGTCATATAGCACAACAGTTTGGTGAAAGCACGAATTCTCAAATCAGTAGAACTCACGTAATTTTCAGAATCATGCAAAACAGGACGGGCAACATCATGTTGCAATAGTTTCCCAGAAACATTCGTATCACATTTAGAACTACCAGCAAAATCAGGCTCAGCAATCATATCATTGCTCAAAGATCTGGAACGTCTGCCAGCTATGCTACCTCTATGAGGACCCATGCATTTGAAAGAACTACTGCTGTCCTCAACATTAATTGCACATTTGGATCCACACAAGTCAGCCTGCCAACTCAAAAATGCAGAGCATCAGCACGCTGAGTAAATTTATATTTAAGTAGGACTAATTCAAAATACAAGGAATACTTTACGGATTCTTTACCTGAAGTTTACCGGCAGGACTGGCACTTCTCGTACTCTTGGCTGCAATCAGACAAGTCAATTTATACTCAGTATGGTATAAGTTAGTTTCAGGTTCAACACATCTAACGACCATACTCACTCGCATCACAAGTGGCATCTTCTAATAGGCCATGATGATCCTTTCTGTTTAAACACTCCATCTCATCATCATAATCATCATCAGAGAGGATTATGCGGACGCGCTTACGACCAACAACCGTCTGATGATTACGGGCAGGATTTGGATAGCTTTCAGCTGATTGCTCAGTTTGTTTGAGAGAGTTGCTTGGGCTTTCCATATGACCTATTCTATTTTTAGATGAATTTCTAATGGACTGAAAGAGAGACATCAGAGGCGCATCTTCATTCAAGTCTTCTTCGGCACTAGTATTTTTTGATCTATATGATATCTTGGGTGAGCTGAAGGCCTCAGACCCTGTGTCAGTCTCAGAGCAGTGGTCCTCTGGCATATTTTTTGTTTCCGGCTCTCTCTCTATCGACTTCTTCAGTTTATCAATTAGGTTTTTCAACCGCCTGTAAAGGATTGGAGTTGATCAATGATAATTGAAGAGATGCAGCAAAAATTCACATGACAGTTGCAAAAACATAAAATGAACTACGCTAGCAGATTGCTAGATATATACCTGCAAATTTTCCAATGTTAAAATAAGTCCAGGTCTCCATGAATAAATTTATGTGCAAATCCCATTGTTTATATAAGGATCATGAACACTGTGAATTAGATACCTGGTCTCATGCTCATCGTCAAATCTTATCATGTTGCTATAGTGCATATTCTCCAGAGCAGAAAGTTGCACTGAATGAAGGTTAGCTTCAACAGCAATCCTACAATATCATGCAAGCAAAGGAATGCATGTCAGAAAGACCATGAAAAGCTAGCCAACAAGGATACGCATTTTTTTTTTTTGGCCAACAAGGATACGCATTTGTAAACAACTCTACAGCGCCCATTTTGTCATAGCAAAACAAGATTGCATGAGCCACGGGAAATCAAAGCGTTGGATTCTCAGTATAGCTAAAGATTCTCAATTTAATAGTTCATAGATTCAATTATAAATTAGAAAGTTAGAGCAAAAAATCTCAACTTGAATCTAAGGGCGAGAAACAGAAAGGTCCTCTAGTCTTATGAGCTTGAAATTTCCATGGACTCACCACATCTGATAGCAGAGTTTATCAGAGGAGAAACTGCTAGGATTTAGAATAAACCTTAGAGGTAGACGGAGGAGACCAGGTTACAATCATGGGACGAAGATTATTCAATGCTTACATGATTTATGCATTCCTATATTCATCAAAAGAAGAGGGGAAAACCAGCGTTTAACATAAACTTGACTCCTTGGAGAATCCAGTATATATATGAATCAATTTCTCAATCAATACGCTGTACTCTTTTAATTTAAAAAATTTTGAAGTTTGAATATCATTACCTGTGGCTCTCTTGAAATGCATCTAATGCTCCTCTCCAATTGCGAGCAGAATCAAAAACATTACCAATATTAATCTTCACTAGTGCTTGCCCCTATCATCATTAGCAGCAAAGCATAAAAATCAACAAATCAGCATGCGCATAATAAACAATGGCGGTATGCATATTCATACCGCTTTTATCTTAATAGTAAATGCAAAGAACGCTATAAAAAAGTGATGACAACATATTCAATGATTATGTAACAATATCAATCTTACCTCTAAGTTACCAATAATTCTGTAAGTATCTAAACTTTTTGTGTACCATTTAATTGCCTTATTGAATTCCCTGAGCTTCTGGTATGATTCTCCCACAGCCATATATGAATCGGCCAGCTTTTCCTTGTCACAAAGTTCATGGGCTATTTTCTTCTTTTTCTTTGCAAATTTGCAATGCTAAACATTTCAGATAAAAAATGATAATTTAGTAGCAGCTAATCGTATCTTCAAAAGTCCCCTGCATTCACCACATAGTACTAATATGCAGCTAAGTTATTTAAATGGAGAGGAAACAACATATCCAGGAGTTGGACAGCAACGCAGATTCATGATATTATATGATACCTGATGAAACTAGGACTACAGCTTCACCAATCACAAACATTAATGCATTACCAAATAATCTTCCACTTATTCCAATTTAAGCATTTGCATTCCAATTTTAGCTTGATGATCCTTTAGCTAATTGAGAGGGGAAAGAACCAAAGGTATCCATAATTATTCATGAGTAAGTGCAGGAAGCAGTCATCTGTCTTTCAAAAATGATGAATGAACGTATTGCAAAGATAACACGTTTTTATTTAACCTGAAACATTAATTGTAGTGAAGATAAGTGTTTAATGAGAGATTTTAAACATGAATGGCCTCATCAACACTTCGATGTTGAAAAAACTTTAGGGGAACTATCACTTCAAGACAAACGTATTTGTAATAGTGACCTCATAAAACAATGGCACATGCATAAACATATTTATAATTGCTACCTTTTCCCACGCAAAAATTGTGCCCGATTTTTCGAGGAGGCAATCAATGGATTTATTTAGCAGCAGCAGATATTTCCGCTCATGTGGTGTGCCTCTTGCATTGGCCACATCTCTTTCAAGCTTTTTGAGGTTCTGTTCTTCTTTCTTTAATTCATCCATTACCTTGATAGCTTCATTTGTGATTTTGATATTTTGATGAATTTGCCTAACCAAAGCATCCTCATCTTCCAGGGACTTTGCCCGAAGAAATGCCTTATTGTAACACAAAAGGGCTTCCTCGTACTGCTGAGTCCTGTAATTTACTTCACCAAGATTAATATAGCCCTTTGCTTCCCCTTGACAATGTCCAATTCGGTTACAAATCTGAATGTCCATCTCAATATAATTTCTGGCTTTATTCCAAATTCTCAGTTCCATAAACACATTTCCGAGGTTATGATGCAGCCTGCTGCGCCCATCGTCATCTCTGCTGACCTCTTCTTCATCGCAGATCTTAAGTCCTCGACTTAGGATTTTCTTAGCATCTTCCAAGTTATCAAGTTCCATTTCAAGCATACCTCTATTGTTGTGTGCGTCAATATATTCCTTCACATGGGAAGAGTAACTAGTTGGCGGGTTCTCCTTAATAATCTGTGCCAGTTCCATAGCAGACTTAAAATGCTTTTTGGCATTTCGTATTGAGTCGTGGTCATGCTCTGATCTTGAAAATAGTTCATAGTAAGTACGACCAAGCTGGGTGCTGGCTCTTTGCTGTTCAACAAGGTCATTACCATCCCTGGCAAGCTCCAAATGCTTTTTCTACAACAGAAGGTTAGTGGGAAAAAGGAAATTAGTTATCCAAAGAAATAATTGCGTTTGATGTCAATGTTTTCAATCGAATTTAAGTTTGTTTTATTTTAAGAAAAAAAATACAAATACGGATACTCGATAGCAGGAGACACGAAATAAGATAGAGCATCTTACAGCGTAGAAACTGATAGATTTATGGAGTAAACTTAACAATTAAAGAGACTGATCGAGCAAGGCTTTATGCCGCAAGAGAAAATGTGGGTTTTCAATATTTGTCATCTAGATAGACTGAACCTAAAATTTCAGAGAGAAGAAGCTTCGTCATCTAGATTTGAAAACCCCACATTACAATCAAACAACAATTATTGACTTGAGGAGTGAAATGGTGATATGCGAGCAAGCCGCCATCCAACCCGAGCTCGATCGTACCTGATAAGTAAGAGCATCAGTGAAATGCTCAAGTCGAAGGTAGATCTCTCCAAGAGACTGACAAGTAGGGAGCAAATGCTTCTCAGGCAAATACTTGAGGGAAATATCATAATCTATACGAAGCCATTTGAGAGCCTCAACGTATTCTCCTCTGTTCTTAAACAAATCTCCGATCAAGTTCGCCCACCGGGCCTCCTCCCGCCGATTCCCCTCAGCCTTGGCATTCCGGTAAGCTGTCTTCGCCGCCTTCAGCTGGTCACCCTCTCCCGCCATATTTTGAGTTTTGAGATTACTAAAATGACAGTAAACACTGGCGTTGGCAACCCTTTACTCTAAAATTTGAATCTTTCTACAGTTCCGATTCCTAATTCGGAACTTGGTTCTGGCGTTCCGGTTCCACGGCAGATCGATACCGTCCAACATGCTTCGCCTTCAATTCCAGATTGGAAAACCGAATTCCCGCCAAAAACCTGTTCTTTTTCCCTCTTATTTCAATTATAGTGATATGTTTTTATTTTTCAGCTTCGACTGGGGCAATAATGTACCAGAAAAAGATAGAAATAAAAGAGATGCTACATATTTTGGAGGTGAATATAAATCATACGATAACAGATGGTTATGACTTTATTTTATATAAACTTAAATAACATAAAGTTTAACAAAATATAAACTAATTTAATTTTTGGACAAAAAAATCATACGTTACCAGTTCCTGTCTCTGGACAAAAAATAAGTAATTAAATTTATGCGCTAAATTTAATTTAGAGTAAGTGGATTTTAAGTACTAAGAAAATTTTGAATTTTGATGATAAGAATTAAATATAAAATGAGTCATGAATAAGAAAAAAACACGTATTTTGATTTAATTGGATAAAAATATCTTGATCATATGGATTTAAATACATAATTTCTTTCAACTAGAATAACAAAAACTAAAGATATGGGATTTTAAAATTAAAATCCGATGTTTTTATAGCAATAGGAATTAAATAACGGAAGCGTGGATATTTTCTAGAAACCAAATTTCATGTCAGTAATTAAGAATAGAAGGTTGACGATGTAGTCTTATAGATACATTTTATCATACAAAAATTTGTAAAACTATAATTAACTTTGTCTCTTTGCCGGAGCAGATAACTCACAGCTCAAATTTGGAATATTTTATTCATAATTATAATTTATTGTCTAGTTTTATACACGGGATCATACAAACTGAAAATCATTGTATCTCATCGTAATTTTTTTTTTTTTGCCAAAACTCATCATAAAATTTTAAAATTATCATGTAGACTCCACTATCAAATATCAAATCATATAAGCATAAAAAACTGATTTGTGAGGATCCCATCAGAGGATCAGAGTAACCAGTCACTTTCCAATCCCACTCTCTGATTGTATCACAATTTCACAAGGGGAGGATTTTCTTTCTTTTTTTCTACAGACACCGATAATCATACAACTACTCCATTTCACTTTTCATACAGCACAAAACAAAAATGAAAGCTATTTAAAAACATCAATTCCCAGCTCAAACCTCTTTGGCTTTAGCATGTTTTGATCAACAGTCAAAAACAGATTGAACGGATAGATTGTCTGTGGCATAACCGAGCACCATGCTGCTTTGAATCTGGACTTACTCTTCTGCTCATAACTCATTTCAACTCTTGCATTGCTGCCAAGACCTCATGCCTTATCTTAGAAACCTATGCCCATAAAATTCATGAAAAGATAGACGCTCCTCTGCAACATTTTGGAAATATTTCAGTACTACATAGATCTCCATGAGAATTTCAGCTAGCTGATGATGATGAAGATGGTAAATGGTAATGATGATGACCTGGATTTAAGCACAGTAGTCTAGAACACATATCAAGACAGTCAGGGTCTAATGCGGAAAGGATTCGCTGAGAAAATGGAAGACATGTGCAGGATTTGATATTCTTCAACAGCTGAACTCGGCAATATAAGTTAACTGTAACCAAAGAGAACAAATTTTGATAAACACTTTCTAAAGTTCAAATGTTACCTGCACATTATTCCTTCCACTGAAGGGTGGATAGCCATTTAGAAGCTCAAAAAGAATGGCACCAACACTCCACATGTCTGCCTTTAGTTATGAATTAAACCCTTCAGTCTGCTTGCTTATTTATTATCAATCACGTACACACGCACACGAGCACACAGCTCATACCTTATCATCATATTTCTGGAATTGAATAACTTCAGGAGCCATGTATAATGGAGACCCACAAACGGTCTCGGCATATTCACCTGGGTGCAACGTTCTATTCGTACACGGAAGGAAATGAATTATCAAGTAAGACTACGTTCAAAAAAAATGGAAAAAAGAAAATATAAAAACTGTCTTCTATTTTCAAATCCACTTCCCTAAACCGATAACTACCTTGATAGACCAAAATCAGCAATCTTAAGCACTGAATCATCCCCTTGGCTTGATAACAAAATGTTCTGGTCCAACAATGGCCCAAAGCAAGTAAATTTGTTTCTAGTCTCAGAAGGTCATTCACTATAAAGAAGCTTGATAACAAACGTAGACATGCCGATGCAAAAATCACTTGTAACTAAGAGCTTGTTTGGGAAACACTTCCTAAAATCACTTTCACGCAAGCCGAGATAAAACTCTCTCACATACTAACCTCGGATTCTGTGAAACCAAGGTTTGAAACCTAGGTTTTGTTACTTCCCAAACAAGCTCTAAGCCGACATAAACCACAGTAGAATTTTTTCTTCTATTTTTTTGAATATGCATTCACACAGCAGTAAATTTTACCTCTGGCTTCAAGTCCCTGTGAATGATTCGCCGATAGTGCAATATTTTTAAAGCAGAACCTGCACCACAACAGTCAACCGTGATAATCTAAAGCTCTTGTGAACCATCACAAAAGAACAGTTCAACATAATAAAATTGGAGATGAGCTACCGAGATGCTGCATGAACTTTCTAGCAATTTGTTGTTGAACTCTACCATGGCGCTGAATGTAAGAAGCCAAATTTCCTCCAGCACAAAACTCCAGGACCAGGAATACACATCCATCTTCCTATTCTCAAAAACAATAAGCTCGAATTACGCTGGGAATAAAGCAAACCAGGTAATGATTATACTTATTATGATATGAATAACGCCTACCAATACTGCATCCTCAAGGATCAGTACTAAAAAAAGGGATGAACACATCGATTTACGGCCTTGACATATAGGAATACTTAAATTTAAGTAGAAAAACAAGTTCATGACACGAGTGTATGTCAAGTTCTGCAACCAGTGAAATTGCAAGAACAAAAATTTGAGAACAGAAAGGAGAAAGGGAGGCAACTCATCATCTCTGGCCAGAATTATAGGCTCGTTAGACAACACCGCGAACTACATGAGCAGACATTTGAGGTTGATAATCTGATCCGTGACAAACGAAACAAATATAGCAATATAATTCCCTCTCAATCTCCTTTGGAAGTCTTGGGAGCTACATGTAATGTACCCTGTAGTTGCGGGTTGCGTTGACATATTAGCTCTAACTGAGTCTCAGCGGGCACGCCTCTCTAGTTAGTTTCGATTCACAATTGTAGTTTGTATAATTCTATATCATCAAGTTGTTAGTTAGCTCAAAATTGTTGCACCGGATATTGTCACTCGCGTATGTTTGTGGCCGAGAATTATCTCTCTCTACACTTCATTGCAGATAAACAAGCGCAGTTAAATGAATCAAGAGCAACAGAAAAAAGAAAAAAAAAATCAGCTGGCAGTCCAGTGAAAATCAACCATGGATCAAACTCTTGCAAATCTAAAGTTCGCAGGCATCTCAGTTTTCGTGGCGGTGAAAATGAATAGAATGGGGAGGGTGATGAACCTGGACGACGTCGAGAAGGTGAATTATATTAGGGTGGTTGACAGAGGATAAGAAATTGATTTCGCAGTCAAAGTTGTTCTTGAGGCGTCGACTGAATCTGGAAAGGCAAACTTGTTTCACTACCACGTCATCGCCGCTCAATACGTGCTCGGCTCTCCATACGGTGGAGTAAGAACCTTCCCTGATTTTCGTCTTCAGATTGTAGTCTCCTACCCTAACGTTTTTGGAGATAATGAAGTTGGCTTTGGATTCCATGTTTGACGCAACCCCGCCATCTATGGCACCGCTCTACGAATTTCTACCAGTTGTGTCGAATGTTCTGTGGAGTCTCTTCGCCCACTGCTATCAGTACACGTGGCATCTTCCATTTCTCTGAAATCATCAACCCCTGTAAACAAATGCAAATTTTTCCCTTCGCGCGTTTTCTTTTTCCTGCAAGTTTCTTCGTCTACTCTCGGACTTCTGGTTTGTGTCTCATGGAGGCCAATCTAACATATTTTGGGCACAACTTGTATACTGCCCAAAAATGGAGTCTTCTAGCGTTAACAAACCTGTTATTGAAAAACGGGTGTTCTTTTGGGCCGAATGTGGTTGAGTATGTTACTGACACGATTTAGTCTAACGCAATGTGGTTGTCACGGTAAGATAAATCAATGTTATATTTAATACTTCATAATATCTTAAATATGATTATTTTAAGATTGAGTCTGACTCAATGAATTTATTCTCACAGTAAGATAAATCAATATTATATTTATTATTTTATAATATTTTAAATATGATTATTTTAAGTAAAATTATACTTAGTTTGAAAAAAAAAAAACGTATGGGATTGTTTCTAAAGAAATTTGAGCAACAGCAGGGTAGGGCTACCTCATGGGGTAACCCTCCACTCGTCCATTTATTTTTCATGGGTATAAAACAACTCATACCAGTGGTCAAACCCGTCTTAACCCGTACCAACAGCCCTTTTTTTTACTAAAAAAGGAGCATAGCAGACAGATAGAACCAAAAAACGGACTATAATTATGGAAATAAGAAATCACGGATTATTGGAAATGGACTAGATCAGCAACAAGAATCAACTAAAAATACACTAGATCAACAATAAGCAATTTAGAAATAGGAGGAAGCTGCTATTGAAAGCTTTCAACCTCGATTGAAGCTGCAACTTGCGACCTATGAGCTGTGATTGAAGCTTTCGACCTCTATATTGGTGATGCTGGGACCTCTTTTGGCAACCTGCTTTGTGAATTTGCGTTGCCACTTGAACTGGATGACTCTAGACGAAGCAAGTAGTGAGGTTCTAGCCGAGGGAGGGGGAAGGATCATAGGACTAACTCAAAGGACGACAAGTGGAGGAGGATTGGGTGTCTACAATTGGAGGATGGAGGAGGACAACAATCGAACTAGGGTAGGCATGGGTGGGTTATGGGTTAAAGGGAAGGGAACGCTCGCGAATTGGAGTTACGCAATCATGCTAGTGCCAGGGTCTTTTTGGTTTGCTGAAGGATTTTTTTTTTACCGGTTTAACAGGCGAGCACGGGCACCCGGTGGGGTAACCCGTGTCCCACCCCGTGTAAGCATCACCCTACCCATTTTGAACCTGCTTGACTCGGGTCTAGATTGAGTGTGTTCAAACGGGTTTTTCTCTATGGGTTACATGGTGTTTGCTCACCCCTATATACAAGTTTGAATATTCCTTGACCACCATTAAACAATCTTAGGGTGAAAGTGAATGTCGTGGTCATTTTGCTCTACCTCTAGCTTTTCAATCTTGTCTTTTATAATGTAGTTGTTATATCTCATGAGGGCAAACTAGTATATGGCTAATGAGGTACTCCTCTAGCCTTATTTATAAGATAAATGTAAAATATTTTTTAAATTTTATTTATAAATTATATTATTAAATTTTTCATATAAATATACAATTTTAACATTTATTTATTTTTTGTGTTGATTTTATTCTCATTGAGTATATTGTATAACAGGGATAAAGTTAAAAAATTACTAAATTTCAATACATAGTTAATAAAATTTAAATTTTTTTTAACACGTATAAAACATATTGAAAAAAACTTGTAAATAAAAATATAGAGTATAACATGGCATAGTGGCCTTGAAGAACATACAAAAGGGATTATATTTACATTTTCAACTAGCGGATTCGTACAGTTTGGAGAAAGATGTCGGAATTCCCATTTCTCCTGAGGAGTGGAGATGACCAGAGGCACCACTTTGACTCATCAGCAATGCTTGTCATTACTCGTTGGATCAGACATTGCTAAACAAAACCGAGCACAAAAAGATATTTCCACAATATGTAGTCCAATCTTTTTGAACCTGTCACTTGGACGCCTTAACTTCTTGTGGGCACCATAATTGAAGCCACTGTTAAAGGCCTGGACTTTCAACACACAGACAATTTGCGCTTGTCATATTGCACCCAATACCCCACACCGAAGAGGCTCACCAAGAACTTAGCTTGAGAAATATTGCAGGTACTCAATGGAACTTGTTTAAACCCTCTCAAGGAATTTAGTCCTTCATCCCACCGAGTTCTCACCTCTCTTTCACAAGGAAACTGCCTCACACTGTCTATAATCCTCATCCCCAGAACTTCTTTTTCTATCAACTTCGTCTTGTAGTCATCCCAGATACTACTTGCGAGTGAATTAGAAATTGTTGTATCATGGTGCAAAGCCTCGTAGAAGAACTCCACAGAGGACAGATCTGAGCCTAGAAAAATTGAGCAGTTCATCTTCTACTAAAATAACAAGCTTAGGTGATAACTTGCTTACGCCATCCAGGAAAGTTTTGATCAGCGAGAAACTCCTGTTAGGCATCCACTGGTGTATCATACAATTGATCATAATCGAAGGACCCAATATGATTCTTCGGAAATCCTCTTCCCCAGTAATCATTATTTGATCGAACATGAATGAGAAATTGATAGAGGCAGCAAACTCTTGCAGTCTTCTTCCCGTTTGTTGGACGGCGGCGGCACCTTGATGGGCCAATGTGATGGCTGTTACTCTAAGGGTAGTGTTCTTCCTCATTGCTAGGTCAACCATCAAAGGAGGCCACCGGATTCCCTCCATGATGTCAAAATCAATGACATGGATCTCTCGATCACCTTCAGTGGCTTCAAAGATCGCTTGGTTGGCTGTGAAATGAGCAAACTTCACATAGGGAGAGATCTCTTGGAAGATCTGAAAGGCGAAGAAAGTGTTTGTTTGGGTAGAAAGAGGTTCACAGTTCACTGCTGGAGCATTTAATTTCATTATCATACCTAAATTGGTGAACTTAATCTTATATTAATAATCGTACCAAAGGTAGTATTTTACTAAAATACTTTTATTTTCTCAATCTAGTTATAAATATAAAAGCTAATTTATAGTACAAAAATTATGCATTTGATAAAGATATCATTTAAATCTTAGACATTATTATATTCTATCCATTCCTAAATATAAGATATATTTTATAGTTTAATTTTTAAACTTCAAAATAAAACCAAACCTCTAAATAACAACTGTTTTGAAATGGAGGAATTATGTAAATAGTAAGAACTTATTTCTTGAAAAAAGACAGCCAAGGTCCAATGGCTAAGGCGCCAAACGTCCCCAAAAAATCAGAAAAGGCTCGAGCGGTCGAATTCCCTCCATTTAACGTTTGATGTTGGATGGCGCCTTCCGGAGGGCTCGAAACAGTAAACTTGAAAAAGTTAGCGATCCGTGCGCGCTTTTCGTAATCGAATCTTGACCGTCTGTCGATTCACAATCCGTGGCTCCTCTTCAAAGCTCCAAAACCCAGCGAGCCTCTGCCGCCAAAATTTCAATCTCAAATTCTCCCGAGTCTCAACCATAAAGCCTCACACTCACCACGCCATTCTCACGATCGAGCAATACTAGTGTCTCTATTATCAGCAGGCATCTATCTGCATTCCGCTTCTCAACAATGGCTCGAACCAAGCAAACTGCTCGCAAGTCTACTGGTGGCAAAGCCCCTCGCAAGCAGCTGGCTACCAAAGCTGCTCGGAAATCTGCTCCCGCCACCGGTGGCGTCAAGAAGCCTCACCGGTTCAGGCCTGGAACCGTGGCTTTGAGGGAGATTCGAAAGTACCAGAAGAGCACCGAGCTCTTGATCCGTAAGCTCCCGTTTCAGCGTCTGGTTCGAGAAATCGCTCAGGACTTTAAGACTGATCTCAGGTTCCAGAGCAGTGCCGTGGCTGCGCTTCAGGAGGCTGCTGAGGCCTATCTCGTCGGATTGTTCGAAGACACCAATTTGTGCGCAATCCATGCCAAGAGGGTGACCATTATGCCTAAAGACATTCAACTTGCTCGCAGAATCAGGGGCGAGCGAGCTTAGAGGACGCCACACGATCAGACCGTCTTTCTCTTATTTTTCTTTGTATATTTCTCGTGTTTTAGGGTTATGGTCTTTTCTAATCTTCAGGTTTTCTGAATCAGCTAGTTCAGTATTCAACGTTGATATATGTGTTTTGAGGTTAAAGGGTATTGAGGATTGACTCCAGAATGTGATTGAGTGCCATATCCAAATTTGATCGTTGTCAGATGCTTGATGCGGTTCTTGGGTTGCGAGATTTATTTCTTGATTTTACTCCTTTCAAAATAAATATTTCAAAAGATAGGTGTAGCTACGAAAATGAACTGCTAGGATATTTTCCCCCACCGATGACGTTGGGAAAACATGAGGTTACGAACAGTGAAAAGTCAAAATAACTTGGCGTTGCCACACGAGAAATCTTGCAAATTCCCATGTTCATTTTTTATAAATAATCCCTTATTGTTTCTGCATATATCCGGCTCCAGATACTGAACAACCATTATCAGGAAGAAAGAACTCAAAAAGAGAGTAAGTATCCGGTACACCAAGTAGAGCTCAACCAATGAAAATTGTTTATAGGGCACCATAATGTAACCCGATGTTGAAATTTTAATTACTGGTCCTGTAGGTAGGCATTGATCTGGTTCTTCATCAATCATCATCTGGCATGCGGTACATCAAGAGACAGATTTAAAGGGATTTCCTGCAACGAGCGTCCAAGAGAATTTCGTTCATAACAAAGGCGTGGGCTCAGTAGGACATTTCTTGTTATTTTTAAGGCAAGTAATTTTGATAGACTCTGAATGATGTTTTAGATAAAGAATTAATTACTTTTAAAGGGTTGTAAAATATTTTACGCATTAAAACATTAAATGAGTTATAAAATGAAATAGAAGGAATGAAGGATGACGACAGATGTTTCTGAAGTTGGGCTGACGACCCATCAATTTGGTCAACTTTGCATGTCCAGATACGAAGCGTGCAAAGCCCATCCTTCAGTCATCGAAATCAAAAACAAATATTTCCGAAATAGTTAAAAATCTGTTATTTGTGTGAAGTTATCCTCATAACTCAACTGATTTCAATGACAGCATGACATGTAAATAATAAAACTCGGTAAAGATCTTTATACTTGATATCGATGAATGTGAAATAAAATTAGGAGGATTGAGTTGATATTTGTGGGAAGTGAAGCTCAGCAGGCTGCGAGGCGTGAAGAAAGAGAGTGTCACTATCAAAAAGGTCCAAATTATCGGCGTACGTGGGGCGTCCTCTTAAATTAACTTTTCTCCAATCTCTGGTTGAAAATGAAAAGGATTAATTAGAGCGGCCATCTCCATGTTTCACTGTGGAAAACGACCTCCATATTATTACATTATATATGTCTATTTTAAAGTGACGTAAACCATTCTCTCAACACCTGTTATGCCCGCCCGCTTTGCTTCACCCTCGTCCTTTCCCTTAGCCCGCCCATCTTTCATCTCCTCTTCTTTTTCTTTACCCCCATTTTAATCTTTCTCTCTGTCTTTGCTTTCTTTCCACATTTTTCCGCCCCCGGGAATCCACTTGTCGCTTTATAATAATAATGTCGACCAGAAAAAAAAATAAAAATAATAAAATTGACATCCAACTGGGAGATATTTTTCCCTCGAAATAAAAAGTCAAATTATCTATCATAAATGACCATGCCCATGCCTGACTGCCTGCCCAACTTAACCATCGTTTGTATGTTGTTAACAGGGGTGGCGTCCCTATTGCCATAAATTGCGCAATTAAAATCACCCACGCGCACGTATAATTCTTAATACATATCTTTGGGGTCGGAGACACGTGTTCGAATCACTTTAAGGTGGCACAACTAGTTGTCACTAAAGGGCAAAGGCGGTGAACAATGTGGGCTCTGTGGGGCTGACACTTCACTTTTTTCATTCGCCTCCAAATGTTCACCTCCTTATCTTTCACGCCACTCCTTCCCCCCCCCCCCCCCCCCCC
>QFDD01000138.1:0-61606 GCA_006871305.1 Vachellia collinsii | reverse complement strand
GAAACTCGAGTTGCACTGGAAGTTTTAAGTTTAAAACAAGTTTGCCTCTCGAAACTCGAGTTCTGGCTCACCAAACTCGAGTTCTATGAAAACTCTAAGCGAAACTTCAAGTTTGGAAAGAAGTTTTGAAGTTCAGAAATTTTCCTCAGCCCGAAACTCGAGTTCTATAATCCCAAAACTCGAGTTCTGTGAGAACTTTCGCTTAGATGAGTTTCTCTTTCTTTGAAACTCGAGTTCTGATTAACCAAACTCGAGTTATACCAAAACTTTCACCGAAACTTCAAGTTTTGAAAGGAAGTTGTGTTTCTCTCTCTTCGAAACTCGAGTTCTGTTGACCATAACTCGAGTTCCATCAAAACTTTTAATGTAACTCGAGTTCTGAATGGAAGTTTTGTGTTTCAACAGAGTTTTAAAGCCCGAAACTCGAGTTCTACAAAACGAAACTCGAGTTCTATCAAAACTTCCAACATAACTTGAGTCTTCTCTGAGAGTTCGGTTTTTCCAAAACACTTCCAACATTCGAAACTCGAGTTTTAAAACACGAAACTCGAGTTCTTCCAGAACTTTTACTTTAACTCGAGTTCTGTAAAGAGTTTTGCATTTCTTAAACTTTTCCAACGCCCGAGACTCGAGTTTTAAAACATGAAACTCGAGTTATACCAAAACTTTTATTCAAACTCGAGTTCTAAAGAGAGTTTTGAATTTCTAAAGCTTTTTCAACACCCGAGACTCGAGTTTTATATTCCAGAACTCGAGTTTTGACAGAACTTGAATCAAAACTTGAGTTCTCTTGAAAGTTTGAGATTTGTAAAACGTTTTTAAACACAGTAACTCGAGTTCCAACAATTATAACTCGAGTTCTCTCAAACATTTCACTGAAACTCGAAATTTACTTAAACCTTTTTGAAAACAAACAATTCAAACACAATTTCAAAAACATATTTGTCATCATCAAAACATTATCTCAACAAAAAGAAAACTTTCATCCCGATACTCGAGTATTGTCACACAATTCTTAAGTATTATCAATACTCTTATGAGAACTCGAATTTCTTATGAAAGTTTTGAAGTTCAAAAATATTTCAGTAGCTCGATACTCGAGTATTAACAATACTTTCATGAGTACTCAAGTGTTCTTGAAAGTGTTATGTTTTGAAATCCGCATGATACTCGAGCATTAAAACTTAATACTTGAGTGTTGTCAATACTTTCACTAATACTCGAGTTTCATTGAAAGTGTTGAGTTTAGGAAACTGATTTTGTTCAATGATACTCGAGTATTGAAACTTAATACTTGAGCGTTATCAATACTTTCATTAATACTCGAGTTCCATTGAAAGTGTTGAGTTTTGGAAACTAATTTTGTTCAACGATACTTGAGTATTGAAACTTAATACTCAAGTGTTGTCAATACTTTCGCTAATACTTGAGTGTTATTGAAAGTGTTATGAAAAACAATTTATTTTGAAAAACTAACTCATAATCTTTGCAAACCATTTTTGTCATCATCAAAACATATCTCAACATTCTCCCCCTTTTTGATGATGACAAAAAAAACTTGTAAACATAGAAATGAAAAGATATAGTAAACATTATCATTGACCAATAAACATGTTTAGAGCAAAATAGAAATGAATGAAAAATAACAGAATAACATAAATGCAAACTTGACACAATAGAGAAGTAAAAAGATTTTCAGAGCAAAAAGATGCAAGTCAGAACAATAGAGATGTAAACTAGATTCAATAGAGAAGCAAACTAGACTAGGCTAGAGGCTACCACTTCTCCCCCTTTTTTTGTCATATCAAAGAGAGTGAGGAGGAGGAGAAGGAGGATCAAGAGAGGGAGACTCAAGAATAGGAGGGTCAGAGGGTGGAGGAGCAGGGAGCTCAGGAACTGTAGAGGGTTCAGATGGCTTAGTGGAAGGAGGCTTTGGCTCTGTGGATGGGAACTCAAGGAGAAGAATAGGTGCAGTATCAATAGCAAAGGAAGGGGGTGCAGATGAAGGAGGAGGAGGTGCTTTGCTACCTCTGATAAAGTCCTCAATCAAAGTCATCCTTCTCTCTAGAGCAGATAGTTTGGACTCCACTAAAAGTTACAGAGAATCCACAGAGGTCTTCAGAGAAGCAACTGCCAAATCCAATGTCTTCCCACTGAAGTACTCAGTTGCTGCTTTAAGTAGGTTTGAGAGATATGCTTGAGTCTCACTATGAAAGGCCTGAGTGAATTATTCTCCCATCTTCCTAAACTCTGTCTGCATGAATTGCTGAAGAGAGGCCTAAGTAAAAGGAGCAGGGGAAGGTTGTTGATGTGTAGAGGACTGTGCCTCATCCTGAGGTGCCCGTGATGGACCGGAAGGTGTCATTTTCCAGTTCTTGCTCTCTGTAGGTCTTTGTCCGGGCGTCACCCATACCTCAATCTTCATTCTATGTAAATGAGTCTCTGAGAACTGAAGGGGTTTGAAGGGTTTCTAATCCTTCATAATGTACAAATCTTGTACAGCTCAAGGATCCTATAAACCAAACAAGGATAAGAAACTGTCATTCTCTTGGATTTGGAGAATCTGAATCTCCACATTTCATTGAACACCATCTGTCCTATGTTCCTCTTTTCCTTTGCCATGATGGATGCCAGCATATGATAATCTGAAGTGGCCAAGTGAGTGAAATTATTTCTTTTATTCTCTAAGCATCTAAAGTAGATGTAGTGAATGATCCTCTAAGTAGGGGGCATGGTAGAGGCTAAAAATTCAACCCCGAATAAGGCTCTTCTGGCCTGAGCAGTTCATGAATTTCCCTAGATCAAAAAGTTTTTAATCTAGAATCAAATTCATGTGTGCCCAGATATGAATTAAGCAAATTAGAAGTTATGCTAATATCCTCCCCTCTCATCTTTGTACGCATTGAATATAAGATAATGTTTCCAACATCATCCATGGTAGAATCATACACCATGTTATTGTAAAAAATCCCAACCATATCAGGGGAAAAAAGCAGTCTTAAATGCCAGCAATTTTTCATAATGACCCAGATAGTCTTTCAATTCAATCCCAAGTGTATTCTTCACATATTCTAAATCCACATATATTGCAGGGCATAAATCTCTAGATTTATATATATTCACATAGTTACCCGGGATGTTGGTGCTGATGTATACACTTCTCATATTGAACCCCTTTGGTGCTTTAATGGCTGTCTGTTCATATGCTTGAGGAGTCTCAGTAGTGGAGGTCTTCTGGGCCTTCATCTTTCTTCTGGGAACAAAGGCTCTCTGGGTTGGTGAGATACTCTAAGTTCCAAAGTCAGAAGGCTCGGGTTGTGAAGCCTCGGGTTGAGAAGAAGATGCAATTGGTGCCTTTCCTTTATCCCTTGTGCTTAGGATGGACTTGGGCTTCTTGGTTCTTGATCTCCTTACCAGTAGAATCTCAATTTCTTCCTCCGAAGGCTCTGTTATTTGGACTTTCTTTGGTGGAGGAGGTGGATAGGATTGTGATTGAGAAGGACTACTTGAGGTTGGCATTCGAGGTTTTGGGGGATTCCTGGGAGTGATTTTGGTGTGAGCCATAAGGATTGAATTACAAAACTAAGAGAGAATGGAGAGAATTTGGACCAAAAAGGTGCGACGAAATGAACGGGTTTTTAGGAAGTGAAAAATAGGAAATAGGAGGTTATTATGACTGGTAGGATATTGTCGAGGGTGGTTATCCGAAGGGATACAATAGTTTTTAGGAAGAATAACCAATGAAAATGGAGTTTGGGTTGCAGAGGAAGAGAGAGTACTCGAGTTTTCGAAAAGGGGAAACTAGGGTTTTCGAGTGAAAAAGGGAATTTAATCACTAGAAAACCTCAGTACTTGAGTATCGAGTTATGCAAAAAGGAAATAGTAAAGCTGATACTCGAGTTTTGCTACCAAAACTTGAGTATTGATGTTTAGTACTCAAGTATTGCAGTGAGTACTCAAGTATTGAGGCCTAAGAAGATGAACAAATAAGGTAGTTCTCGAGTTTTATTCACCATACTTGAGTATCATGACTTAGAATATGAAAGGGCTCACAAATACTCGACTTTTATCATTAGTACTCAAGTATTGTGATACCAAGAATATGAATAGCCTTACCTATACTTGAGTATTGTCCTCTGTACTCCAGTATTTACCTATACTCTAATGTGTACTCGAGTTTTATTGCAAGTGAAGCCTTTAGAGGACTCTGGTGCTCGAGTACTGGTTGCTTATACTCGAGTATCATTGAAACATTATGCTTAGATCTTTTGTGATACTCGAGTCTTGTGTGTGATACTCGAGTATCCTGAATACTTCTTCTTGTCATCGAGTATTGGATCCAGTGATGTTTAATAACACTCAAGTGTAGATTCTGGTGCTCAAGTATCGTGCTATTTCCTTCAATTTTGCTCTTTACTCTTGTTAGTACTCGAATATTCTCTTCTAAATACTCGAGTATTGTCCTTCTGCTCGAGTTTCCTCTAGAAGTGATAATCTTTCCTTTAGTAATACTTCCACCTGAACTCGAGTGTTACTCAGATTGATTGCTTCTCTATTCTAAGGTAGGAAAACAGAGACCTACAAAAAACTTAATAAAACACTCTGATGCCAGAGTTAGTATTAAATCATCAAAACATGATTAATTAAAACAAATTTTACTCACAATTCATTGGGATTTACCATTCCCAATTCCCTTCGTATGTTCATAAACTATTTCCTAGCAAGTGGTTTGTGAAGATGTCAGCCACTTGATGCAGAGTTGGAATGAACACAACTTTGACATCCTTTTTCTGAACATGATCTCGGATAAAATGGTGATGGATGTCAATATGTTTTGTTTGGGACTGATGTATAGGGTTCTTGGCAAGATTAATAGTGCTTGTATTGTAACAGAAGATGGGAATTTCTATAAAATTCATTCCCAGATCCTGAAGTTGTTGCTTCATCCAAAGTACTTGAGCACAACAACTAACAGAAGTAATATATTCAGCTTCAGTTGAAGATAATGATACAGTGGATTACTTTTTGTTGAACCATGATACCAATGATCCTCCAAGAAATTGACATTGCCCACTCATACTTTTTCTGTCAGTTTTGTATCCAGCATGATCTGAGTCAGAGTATGAGATCAAATACTCACTGTTACCTTTCGGATACCATATTCCTAGTTCAATGGTACCAGCAAGGTATTTGAAAATCCATTTAACATTCTCTGCATGAAACTCCTTTGGTGCAGCTTGATATCTAGCACATATTCCAACACTGAATTGAATATTTGGTCTGCTAGCTGTGAGGTAGAGTAATGATCCTATCATTCCTCTGTATCTTTTGATGTCATAGTCCTTTCCATTTACGTCTGCATCAAGTAGGGCTGTAGAGCTCATAGGAGTGTCTGCACTTTTGCATTGACCCATGCCAAACTTCTTCAACAACTCCTTTAAATACTTGATCTGACTTATAAAGATTCCATTCTTTTTTTGTTTATTGATATGAAGTCCAAGAAAGAAATTCAATTCCTCCATCATGGACATCTCAAATTCTCCCTGCATTGTCTTGGCAAAATCTAGGCAGAGATCACCATTAGTGGCTCCAAAAATAATATCATCAACGTAAATTTGTACAATAAGCATGTCATACTTAGAATGCTTAACAAATAAAGCAGTATCTACTTTTCCTCTAACAAATCCTTTATTGATTAGGAAATTGCTCAACCTTTCATACCAATCTCTATGTGCTTGTTTTAAACCGTAAATAGCTTTCTTTAATTTATAAACATGATTTGGTTTTGAAATATCTTCAAAACCAGGTGGTTGCTCAACGTATACTTCTTCCATAATGTATCCATTCATAAAGGCACTCTTGACGTCCATTTGAAAAAGTTTGAAATTTTTAAGATAGGCAAAAGCAAGAAGTATATGTATTGCTTCCAATCTAGCCAATGGAGCATACGTTTCCTCATAATCAATTCCTTCTTCTTGATTATAGCCTTTGGCCACTAATCTAGCTTTATTTCTGGCAATTACTATGGATTAGTCAAGTTTGTTCTTCAATACCCATTTTGTTCCGATGACTGGATGGTCATTAGGATGGGGTACCAAGTCCCATACTTGATTTCTTTCAAATTGATTCAATTCTTCTTCCATTGCAATAATCCAATCATTGTCAAACAAAGCTTCTTCAACATTCTTAGGCTCTATTTTAGATATAAAGGCTGAGAATTGAGCTTCATTCAAAAATTTCCTTTGTGTTTGTACACCTTCGTTCACCTCTCTAATCACTTGATTTAGAGGGTGATTTCAGATGTATTTCCACGATCTTGGTTGAGAGATTTGAAGAGGTTCATCTGAAAAATCCTCCTCTGGGTTATTAGATGAGCGAACATTTTCAAAATGCTTTGGAAAATCAATTTCATTGTCATCAACTAAAGGTTTTGTTTGAGGTTCAATTTCAACAAATTTGACATGTATTGATTCTTCAACCACACACGTATGTTTATTAAAAACTCTATATGCTTTACTTCTATTTGTGTAACCAAGAAATAAACCTTCATCAAATCTAGGAGCAAATTTACCAATGTTTTCTTTCCCATTGTTGTGAATAAAGCATTTTCTCCCAAAGATATGAAAGTGAGACAGATTTGGCTTCCTTCCTTTGTATAACTCATAGGGAGTCTTTCCAAGAGATGATCTTATGTAGGCTCTGTTGGAGATGTAACATTCTGTGTTGATTGCATCAGCCTAAAACACCTGGGACATCTATTTTTCTATCATCATTGCCCGTGCCATATCCGTGAGAACTCTGTTCTTTCTTTCCACAACTCCATTTTGTTGTGGAGTTCTTGATGTTGAGAAGTTGTGGTTGATACCTTTGCTTTCACAGTAAGTTGCAAAATCTCAATTTTCAAATTCTCCTCCATGATCAGTCCTGATTGAAACAATAGACATACCTTTATCATTTTGGACCTTTTTGGCAAAAACAACAAATAACTCAAAAGTTTTATTTTTGGATGACAGAAACATAGTACAAGTGAATATAGAAAAATCATCAACAATAACAAGTGTAAAAAGGTTTCCACCAAGACTTTATACTCTAGCTGGACCCATTAAAATCCATATGAAGAAGTTCAAGAGGTCTTTTGGTTGATATTTCCTTTTTTATTTAAAGGAAGACTTGCTCTATTTTCCCATTTGGCATGCATCACATATCATATCATTTTTTATCTTGAGTTTTGGAATACCTTGAACTAAATCATGTTTGATTAATTTGTCGAGTTGATTCATGTTAACATGAGCTAAGCGTTTATGCCACAAATAGCTCTCATCAGCCTGACTAATAAAATATGAATTTGTAAATGAGTTTTCTAAGTCAAGTGTGTAACAGTTACCGTCCCTGGGTGCTCGTAGCTGGATGTTTAGTATTTCTTTATCAATTAATAAGTCCTTTTTGTTGACAATGAAGCATTCTTGAGAATCAAAGATAACCCAATTATCTTTGTCCGTGCTCTAGCTCACACTTAGAAGATTATGACATAATCCTTCAATATGATAGACATCTTTTACTGGTGTTCCATTTAAATTTCCTATTTCACCAATTCCAACAATCTTTTCGTATTGATTGCTTCTGAAGCTAACCTTTCCTCCATCCTTTGATTTTAAATTGACAAATTTACTTTTGTCACCTGTCATGTGTCTCGAGCATCCATTGTCTATGTACCACTTATTTGACTTGCATACTTTGAGACGTACCTGCAAGGAGTTTGAATGACAGTTTTAGGTACCCAAGACTTGTTGGGTCCTTTTGTGTTAGTTTTATGGGTTTTTGGTTCATACAAACCTTTAGGCACCCATTTATAAGTTTCTAGAGTTTTCCTCTTTCTAAAATAACAAGAAGTAGTGCTATGTCCTTTTCTATCACAATAATTACAAAGTGCAAATGGTTCAGAAGTATGGACAGATTTTTCAAAATAGTTGAGATAACTTTTTCCTCCATTTCTTTTCTATCCCTTTTTATTATCACAAATAGGATTGTACCCTATTCCAGTTTGATCATTTATAACTTTTTGACTTTTGAGTATGACTTGAAGCATTTCACTTCCTTTAGTGAATTTCTCCATAGCCTTATGATCAGACACGATTTTGTCGCTTTCCGGTTTGATACAAAATGATTGCACCCAAAATAATGCAGTATGGTTGGCAACCAATCATTCTTCTCGAAGAGTGGTTTATTGGCTATCCTAGTCTAAATTGGTTATTGAAAACATGCTAAACTTGGGTAAAAAGGGGGTTTTGATTTAGTAAACGAAAGCTGTAATGTAAAACATAAAAGAGGTGAGTAGTGAAATATTTTTGGTCTTTTTAATAATTGAAATGTGCTTTGGATTAAAGGGAATGTATGAGAAACATACTCTCAGTGATGGGAACTTAGCTTTCCTTTCTCTAACCGTAATATGGGAGGTTAATCCTTCTGAGTCTAATTGAGAAACCCTCAATAATCACATAGGTCCAATGATTTAATTAATGCAGTTCACTTGAATCCAAGTTAATGAACATTTCTTAAAACATTGTTAAATACCACTTAGAATGTAAAAGGATGAACGATGCTCATGTACTCGATAGATTGCAATCACAATCACAGAAACCCAATGAACAACTAACCACCAACAATTATTGATAACTAGGTGAACACAAGGAATCAAAACTGAAATATATATACTAATCTGTTGGATCGGATTTGACCAAGAGGGGGGGTGAATTGGTATAATAAAAATTTTCGCAAACGTTGAATGCTAAAACAGAGTATGAAAGAAGGTGACACAGAAATTTATCCTAGTTCGGTCCTCTTGACCTACGTCCAGACCTCAGAACCCTCTGAGCTTTTCAAATCCACTAATCTCAACAGATTACAAGAAATCAGAAGAAGAACTCTCCCCCTTCCTAACTCAAACTAACCCACAGACACTTTTTCTCGTGTCTAAACCACCTCAAGATTCTCCAACCTTGAGCAACTCTTTCAAATTCAATAAATGAACCAGAATATTCTCCTTTATGAGAATTTAATGATAAACACTGAAGCTCTTTAATGAGAGTATGAAAACAGAGTATATAGGTGAAGCATAATGAATTCTATTTCTCGTATATGCGTTCTGTGTATAGCCGAGACTTGAATGCTTTGCCTTTTATAGGTGAGAAGATTAAATGTCCGTTAGAGACATTAATGTTTCCGTTAGACCCAACATCTTCGTTCACCTTCCCGCATTGAATGCGTCTGCAAGTTTCTGACAGTAGGTAGAATGAAAATCCGAGATTTTGTTTGTTGAATCTTCTTTTTGTTTAGGCAATCTGAACTTCATTCCCTGCTAATAAATAAGTCAGATAAGCATTTATGATGGTTGGTGTGATTCAAATAATCGTTGCATGAAAAAGGAAAGATTTTGGAATCAGTTTAAAGTTACTGTCATGCTGCAAAAATGTCAGAAGGTGGAACTCGAGTTTTGTCTCTTCATAACTCGAGTTATTGAAGAATTTTTCACAGTGGAAATCTCATAACTTTTGTATGAAACTCGAGTTTGAATAAGAGTTTTGATAAAACTTGACTTGTAAAACTTGTAACTCGGGTTTCCATAAGTTTCAGTAAGCCAAGACGCTTCGTGCTCTTCGAGACTCGAGTTTCATTTGGCAAAACTTCAAGTTTTGACACTTTTCAAGTCATAACTTTCATTGTAACTCGAGTTTCCTTCAGAGTTTTGTATTATAGCATTTTTATCCTTCAAAACTTGAGTTTTCCTTCATAAAAATTCAAGTTATAAGATTTTCAAAACATAACTTTTATATGAAACTCGAGTTCTATTGGAAGTTTTAAGTTTAAAACAAGTTTGCTTCTCGAAACTCGAGTTCTATATCACACAACTCAAGTTCTATGAAAACTCTAAGTGAAACTTCAAGTTTGGAAAGAAGTTTTGAAGTTTAGAAATTTTCCTCAGCTCAAAACTCGAGTTCCATTATCCCAAAACTCGAGTTCTGTCATAACTTTCACTCAAAACTTCTAGTTGGGATGGAAGTTTCATTTCTCTCTCTTCGAAACTCGAGTTCTGTTATCCATAACTCGAGTTCCATCAAAACTTTTAATGTAACTCGAGTTTTGAAAGGAAGTTTTAAATTTCAACAAAGCTTTAAAGCCCGAAACTCGAGTTCTATAAAACGAAACTCTAGTTTTGCCAAAACTTCCAACATAACTTGAGTTTTCTCTGAGAGTTCTGTTATTCCAAAACACTTCCAACATTCGAAACTCGAGTTTTAAAACATGAAACTCGAGTTCTTCCAGAACTTTTATTCCAACTCGAGTTCTATAGAAAGTTTTGCATTTCTAAAAGCTTTTTCAACACCCGAGACTCGAGTTTTGACTCCCAGAACTCGAGTTTTGATATAACTCGAATAAAAACTTGAGTTCTCTTGAAAGTTTGAGATTTTGAACACACTTTTAAACACTATAACTCGAGTTCTAAAGCACATAAATCGAGCTTTCTCAAACATTTCTTTAAAACTTGAAGTTTTTCAAAAACTTTCTGAAAACTAATAATCAAAACACAATTTCAAAAACATATTTGTCATTATCAAAACATTATCTCAACATAATCAACATAAAATAGTATCCAATCCGAATACATAGTCCAACCAAAGGATTACAAATCTATAAACACAATTCACATAATAGTAGAAACCTCTAAATCTAGAGATCTCTACAAATGTTCAAATGCAAGATTAGACTAGGAATATTACCCAATGAATCCCAGAGCTAAGGCCTTATTTTCCATCACCAAAAGGCTAAGGGTTTAGCCTCCCATAGCTTCAAGGATGCAGTTGCGATCACAGTGGTTTTCTGCCATGGGAGAGGTGAAAATGAATATGGAAGTGTGAAGGAAAGAGTGATGAAAGAGGGTTGGATGGTTGGGAATGGTGGGAGATATTGGAAAAATGGAAGGAAAATGAGTAGGGCTTGGTGGCTTCTTCCAAGGGAAAGGAATGGCTTCCCAATGATTCTCCAAATCTACAAAATGAATATGATTTTGTGGTGGCTCCCCATTTTGGTATGTAGAAGGCTGCTGACCTAATGCAAAACGCACAGATGCATTTTCACAATTAGGTTGCGACTTAACTAGTATTAGGTCGCGACTCCATTAAAATAGGTCGTGACATACAAGGTCAACACAGCCTCTGAAGTTGCATCAAGGTTGCGACCTATTATTTATGGTCACAACTAAATAGGCCCAGTGGCACTCTACTTGCAAATCTTCTTACCTTCAATGAACTCTAGCTCCTTCCAACTCATTCTTGGGCTTGAGTGTCTCCTTCACATGGTTGCAACCGAAGTAGAGAGCCTTGTTAAAGAATCAAACACTTAAACTCAAAGACATGTACAGCTTAAAGAGATAATTCATTCATTTTCCCCTTTGTGTCAGTAGTTTTGCAATGCATGGGTTGAAGTAGGCAAAAGAGGCTCAATTGCATGCAAGACAGGGTAAAAGAGTTACAGAATGCCCAAAACTAAGTAGGAAAACCATGTAAATAGTAGTTTTTATCACTTTATTTAAACGTTCATTTTCCTTTTTTCAGAACAGGACATTCTAGGCAACTGCTAGTGGCTTCATGAGTTACTAGTTTTTCAAAATCTTTGACTTTCTCTCTTAGACAAGTTAATTCGTTGGAAAATTTAAGCAGTTCAATATGTATTTCATTATATTCTGAACGTAATTCATCATACATTGGCTCAATGATTATTATCTCCTCTGTTTTTAAACTTCTTCCTGTGCCACAAGACAAATATTAGCTTCTTCTTCTGTTTCAATTTCTTCCTGACACAAAAGCTTTCTTCTTTTTGAAGGATATGAATTTCTTCTTTTCCTTGTTCCACATGGATAGTTGAGGACAATTTGTTTAATATGGCCTGGTTTGTTGCATTCCTAACATACGATTTCTTTGCTTGATCCTCCTTTTTGAAATCTTCTAGCATTTTGATCTCTTCTGTATATTTTTCTGAATCTACGAACCACCATGGCTAGTTTATCATCTTCAATTTCATCTTCTTCTTTAGCCTTTGTTTCTAGCTCTTTCTCCTTTATTGACTTAAGAGCTAATCCTTTCTTCTTTTTGTCCTCTACATTGGACAGTTCCTTCTTGAATTTCTGTTTGCTTTCATATTCAGCCAGGCTTCCAAAGAGGGCAGCCACTGACATCATTAATTCCCCTCTTGATTCTTCAATGGCCGTTACTTTAGCTTCCCATTTGTCAGTGAGTATATTAAGCATTTTCCTCACCTGTGACCGTTGGTCATAGGTTTTCTCGAGGGTAGCCAGTTTGTTGATGAGATGTGTATGCCTCATCTCAAATTCAGCAATTGATTCTCCTTCCTTCATTCTGAGTAAATCATATTCAGTGGTAAGAGTATTGACTCTACCTTCTTTGACAGCTTCTATTCCTTCGTAGGCTATCTCCAAGGCTTCCCACATGTGCTTAGCTGATAGAAGAGTGCATATCCTGAAGAAGTCATCTTCATTTAGAGTAGCCTGCACATTAAAACAGCTTTTCTATTAAGTAATACTTTCTTTGAGTCTTGTTCATCAAACTCACTACGAGTTTTGGAAACAAGTATGTCATCTACTTTCTTTTGAGGCACAAAGTTTCCTTATTCAAAGACATCCCACAAATCTAAATCAGTAGCCAAAATAAAATTTTGAAACTTTATTTTCCAGAATGAAAAATGTTGACTATTAAATGCTGGAGGTCTGGTGATGAATGCTCCATCACTGATAACATGTTCGCCAAATCCTGCAATCAAACATTCTTGAGACTATTAAGTCCTTTACACAAGAGACTTGCTCTGATACCAAATGTTAGAATAGGATTTGACCAAGAGGGGGGTGAATTGGTCTAAAAAAATTTAACACAACTTCAAAATTAAATAAGGGAGTTGAGAAAGATAGACAAAGAGATTTATACTAGTTCGGTCCTCCTGACCTACGTCCAGTCCTCAGATTCCTCTGAGCTTTCCAAATTCACTAATATCAATATGCGACCTCTTTACAATCAAAAGAGGAAATTCTCCCCCTCTCTAACTCAGTAAAGCAATAGGACACTCCCCCCTTTTCTCTATGTTTTTACTAACTCACTCAAGATTTTCAAATCTTGAATTACAGCCACAAAATCACATATTTGAATAAGAATATTCTCTCAAGAGAATTAAATGCTAAACACTGAAGCATTAATGATGGAGATGAACAAGCACTAAATGCAATTTCTCAGTAGGTATGTTCTCTATCTTCTTGTCTTGAATGTTCTTCTATTTATAGTTGAGCAGTAATAAATGCCTGTTAGAAAGAAACTTTATTTTCGTTACTCTCAGCTTCATGGTTCAACATTAAGTATTGAATGCTTGTGACACATGATATGGCCGTGGTATGAGTTTTTGTCCGCTGAGTGCATTTCGATGAAGTAATCAGAAGACCCATTCCCTGTTGTTAAGTAGGAAAAGTGAGTATTTATGTGTACAGAATGAAGTCAAATAAATGAAGCATAAAAGAGGAAAGATTGTGAATAAAGATGAATTTCTGACAAACTAAGATACTGTCAGTAAGAGGAGTGCTCGAACATGATTCTCAATACTCGAGTGTTGTTGGCAAAGTGACTTAGCCTTTTCTCACTGTTATGTTAAAGTACTCGAGTTATATTGAGGATACTCGAGTGTTCACAACACTTGTAAGGAATACTCAAGTTTTAAAAGTATTGTTATAAAATATATTAATACTTTTGTTGATACTCGAGAGTTAAGAGAAAAACCAAAGAAGTGCTGGTACTACTCGAGTTGTAAAGAGAGTAGTCAAGTATTTGTAAAGCATTTTGGTGATTGCACTTTTAAGAATACTCGAGTAGTCTTAAAAGTGTTGTCACTACTTAGAGTGCTTGAAATATTACTCAAGTTGTGATAGACTATGTTTCAAAAGATTTCTTCAAAAATTCTCGATACTCAAGGTTTGCAAAGTCATACTCGAGAGTAGAGGTATTGGCACAGGCATTTTAGTTTATTCTCGAGTAATGTTGGAAGTATTGAGTTTAAAAACTCAAGTATTATCACACAATACTTGAGTATTAATAATACTCTTATGAAAACTCGAGTTTCTTATGAAAGTTTTGAAGTTCAAAAATATTTTAGTAGCTCGATACTCGAGTATGGTTGTCTAGTACTTGAGTATTGACAATACTTTCATGAGTACTCAAATGTTCTTGAAAGTGTTATGTTTTGAAATCCCCATGATACTCGAGCATTGAAACTTAATACTCGAGTGTTGTCAATACTTTCACTAATACCCGGGTTCCATTGAAAGTGTTGAGTTTTGGAATTGATTTTGTTCAACGATACTCGAGTATTGAAACTTAATACTCGAGTATTGTCAATACTTTCACAAATACTCGGGTGTTATTGAAAATGTTGTGAAAAATAGTTTATTTTGAAAAACTAACTCATAATCTCTGCAAACCATGTTTGTCATCATCAAAACATTATCTCAACAGAATCCATAGGGTAATTATGTCAACTCTATCAGATATCTTCCTTGGCCTCTAACTATCAAGAGAGGTAAGTAGAAGAAGACAAATAAAACATTACTTTTAAGAGAGCTTCCAATCAAGTTTCTTTGTTTTGATTTTCTATGTAATTGGATTTTTTTAAAAAGGGGATATTTTGGATTTATTTGATTATTAGGAAGATTTAGTATATTATGTAGATATTTTGAATCATCTTAAGGATCTTTAGAATACACAAGTAGTTTATGTTTTAGGATATTATTTTAGATATATGAGTGTTAATTCGAGATCTTAGGGATATTATATCATATTAATACATGATTTAATTTAAGTAGTAACATCATATTATTATATTTTCTCAATATTTTGAGTCAAATTAGAGTTAGAAAGTTCCCTTATTTATGGATGTGTTATATTCAAGATAGAATACGAGTTTCATCCGATAAATCCTATATCATATATCCTGGCACATTGAAAAAATTTTTTATTTATGTTGCAATTACCTCTCTATCAACTTGCACTAACAAAAAAGTGTCAAGCTCTTGGTAACTTTTTTTTATGTATTAACTATTAACACACAATGTTTAAGAAGAAAATGAATTAAGTAAGGTATATATAACATTGAACTCATTGGAAGATGCATGTGCCACCAAATTAGGCTTTAGAAGTTGATTAACATCATATTTATTGGGTTTTAGGGGATGCAAATGGAAATTTATTCAGAAAGTTAAATTGACGGTTCAAATTTATGCAGTCGTTTCCTGCCCCAAGCTTGTACAAAATGCAGTGAAGATGGAAAAACATGTTTACCCTTATCTCTTTTTTTTTTATAGAAACATTATTTTTACCCTAATCACTCTCCTTTATTGTCAAGTAATTGTGAATTTTTATGTTAATGTTCTTGGATGGGAGCGAAGAGCCTTTTATTGATCAGTGAGATGTATTTGACATGTTAATCTTATTTAGTACTAAATATTGTGAAATTTTAAGTCTTCGGATAGGACAGAATCATTGTCCCTTGTACTCTATTAGCCATTGACTACGGGAGGAAAAAACAGAAAGAAAGAAAGCGGGAGGGAAAAAAACAAGCCTAATGAAAATCAGTGCTACAGTACCAAACACGAGAATATTGCTAGTTCCTAATAATATTCAAACTGAAGAAATCAATTTACTGCAGCTACTTCATTTTTGACATGAATGCCATAAATATAAAGTTTGTATACGCAATTAGCAATTTGGTTGACTCTAATAATTTATTGAAACCATCTTCACACCATATTTCTATGCATAATTCCTTTTGAATTCTTCCATCTTTTGAAACAATTATGCAACCTCTATCCATTTGGATATTGTTTATAGAGAGATATCTTTTATCATCTTATATCTTGAAATACATGGGATTTGGTTTGTTCCATAGCGATTCAATTGCTGATTCAACATAAAAAAACTGTCAATTTGTACATGTGTTATCCTGTGCATCACACAGATTCTGTAAGGGTTTTAAACTCGTTATGTTAAACAGGGATGGCAATGAAACCTTATTTAATTAAATGGTTGTTATACTTTTAAAAAAAAAATTGATCGTTTCTTATACATATTTTTATTTTCAATCTATACTTGAAGTATATTTTTCATTTTTTTCAATTCCTTAAATAAAATATCCTTTTTCACAAATTTAATTTATAAAAATACACAACAACTTTAAACATAAAACATCTAATTCAAATTTCAAACAATACAACTTAAACATTTATATACACTTCATAAAGTTAAATTCAAATATTACAATTCAAACAAAATATAAACCATAAATCAAATTATCAAAATAATATAATACTAATTAAACTTACATCATGATAAGAAGTTGTTCACATATTTCTTTTATTAATCAATTTTATTTTACTTTTTAAAACAAACGGGTTTGCAAGCCCAACATCCGGGTTGGTAGGTTAGCCCACCACAGGTTGGGTTAAAATGACCCACCTTTTGGTGGGCTACTTTTTAGCCAACCCATCTCGCCACTTTTTTTGCAGGTTGGGCCCACATATTACTATTTCTACCTATAAGGCCATGGGCTTAAGCCCGTCAGATCATTTTTTTTTTACTTTGTGTATCCAAAACCTAGCGCTCTTCTCTCATTCTCTACATACCAGATGCCACTCACCAAGTCATTGCACAGATCTTAGAGCTCAAACGCACTCCCTCTCCCTCACCACTTGTTCTATCATCCACTACTCAGGTTCTCCCTCACCACGTGTCCACTACTTCAAAGCTTTTCACTCAAACCCTCACCAGCGACAACGTCAACAGGTGATAGTGTCTTACTCAGGCAATGGAGCTCCTTCCTCCTTCTCCAATAGCTCCATCTTAGAGGAGCTCCTATGAGTGATGAAGAAAGACTTATGCTATTTCTTTGTTTGTTTTGCAAGTTTATCTTCAACGCTTCATTGCATCCAAACCCAAAATCCACCGTTCATTCACATCTTCAACCGCCACCTTCATCCCAATAATACTCCTCTGAACGACGAAGAAAACACATCACTGTGGTGTTCAAATTTGATGGCCTTATCTATATCGATCAATATATAAGAAATAAAGCATCTTACACAGTTCATGCCAGGTATTCTTCATCCTCCTTGTGCTTGATTTGTGCTTCATCTTCATCATCCATCAATCTATGCTTCTTCTTCCTCCCTCATCTTTGACTAGCTAAGCTGAAGCCCCTAGTTCTTGACTACCCATCAAGGTTTTTAGTGAAGGAGGAGGTTCCCATTGGAAAAGAAGTTGGTGCATGTGAGTAATAAGTCTTCTAGTGAACGTGTAAAACCTTACAATGCTAGGTGGGTAGTTTATGGCAGGGGTTTGGAGGATGTTTCAATGCTTTTAAGTAGTGAGAAATATGATCCCCTATCACGCATTGAAATTAGAGGTGACCGGCATGGACTATGAGAGGTCTCACACTCCGTAAGCCTTTAAGTTATCGACGTACGCTATTTGTCAAAGTTCAAAATGACACAATATATATATATACTTTTTTCTCAAGATTATGACATAAAAGTAAACCCTACTTGATTTATCAACATATCAGGACTTTTGTAGAAATTTCGGCAGAGTCTCCTCTATATAACAAACTTCCCGAAAGTTCTACATTGGCCTGAAAACCCAAAACAACAATTCAGAGCAATGCTCCACCACAGCGTGTACATGTTTTCCAAAATATAACACAAGGACACGGATACCACCTATAGACTATGTGGAGCCTCTATCCAAAAAGATACATAAACATATGTTTATATGTAGACACACACCAAGCAATAGCTACCAAAAAGAGATCGGCAACTTGAGTATCAACGACGACGAGGCTCTTCACTACTCAACCAGAGGTACAGGGTCAACTGAGCTATCTGAAGCCAAAAATAAATTTTCCGGTGAATAACATCCCATTTATAAAATTTAATAAAATTGAAATGAATTATCTAAGGAATTAACTTCAATATATAGCATAACCATAAATCTCAATTTTTGCTAAATGTAATCAACTCATAAATTAGAACTCCAAAACGGTTCATTGCTCAGAAAACTTCAAGTATATAAAAAAACAATTTGTCGATAAAAACGATTTACAAAAGGAAATTATCAAAATTTACATTTTTGATGGGCTTCAACAGAACAGAATATCAAGCGTGGACACACAGTCCACGAGGGTAAATAACCAACAAGCGCGGCTTAAGGCCACGAAACAGGCGTAGGTATAACACCCACGAATAACAAGCGTGAGTCAACACTCACGAATACCAAACGTGAGTCAACACCCACAAATTATCAAGCGAGCTAAGATTTACAATGGCGCGCCAAGGACAAACAGTTCTACTGTTAGTAACCAGCGTTCTGTGTTCAGTCCTTTCAAAACATTGTCAAGCATGCGTGAGATCACTTTCCAATCATTTCCAATAATAAAACTATTTTCGCCTATTTCATATCAAGGATCCCAGCATGAAAGTTTGCAAGTAATAGCTCAAAAGTGTTACTTTCAATTCTATGCATAAATATTTAATATAAACAGAAATTGGGAAATAATAAATAACATTAAATAAAATCTACAAATCTTACTCTTTGCAATATCAATAAAACGATTAAATAATTCTGATAAATCTTCATTATTGAAATAATGCTTAAAATGTGATAATTAAATCGAAAATATAAATGCAATAAAACGTAATTTATAAAATCTTAATGGGTCGCTATCCACTCACCTGTTAAACTTTTAATACACAATGCCTCTCTACCTTTCAGCTTCAGCTTTATTTTCTTCCCCTTCTAACAATAGTATATAACATATCCAATTATTCTCAATTCATAATTTCAAGTCAATAATTTTTTCTAACATCAGTATTACGCCTTAACCCCAAAATTCATATATTTTAGATATAAATTGGAACAGAACGAGTTTACTGTTCGTAGGAACTATGGCTTATCAGAAACAAAATCACTGTTCATTTGAACAGCATCATGAACAGTAACACAGAGGTACTGTTCAAAATCTCGCCAGAAAACTCCCCTTTCAGTGCTCCATATCAATAAACAACCCTCTAATCTTGCTTATCACTTGATTTAACCGGTAAAAACCCTACTTTTTCACACTCTTGGCTCAACTTAAAAACTCCAAAATCATTAAGATAAAAATCTGAGGATAGAGGAAGCTTCAGAAAATTTACCTGAGCACAAATCCTTGCTTACATACGTGAAAAACATTTTCAAACGGTGAGTACCAGCTCTGCAACCGCGTTAGCTCTCGCTCGCTCTCTCTCGTCGTCGAGTCTAGAAGCACGAAGAACACACGAACGATAATGCCAAAAAGTGATGCTGGGCGGTTATTAAAAGTATGGGAGGGAAAATGACACTCTTGCCCTCCTATACTTTTTCTTTTTGCACCAAGGTCCCTTCTTAAATTCTCTGTTTTTTTTTCCAGACATTACATCCCCGGTGAGAAGAATACTAAAGGTCAAGGTATTCATTCTTTTCAATATTTTTATGTGTATAATATCTTTTTTAAACAAGTCCTTTTAAGGTTTTTTATTTAGTTCAATTGTTGGTTTGTGATTAAAGGAATGATCTTATAGAAGTTATTCACTAAATTTGTGACATACGGTAATCAACATATGAATGCTTCTTCTTCTCAGTTGATATTATGTGCTTCTCGATTCTTTGATTGCCCATTAATGATAAGTGAAATAGGGTATTGAAATTGCTATTTTCTGGTAAACAAAAAATTGTTAAGCAAACCTCAAGCCCACGGGGCCAGCTCGTGAAAAATGGGGCCATTTTTGCTAACCATCCCGCTTAGGCTGAACTGGTCCAAATTCCTAGTCCTACCTTCCATTTACTTAAGATAGTCTCTTTCAATAATAGTAAGACATCAGTTGATATGATAATAATTTATATATAGGTAGAGTTGGGAATTCAGACCAGCCCGTCATGAGCTCAGGCCTAAATAGGTCGGTCCATTTAGGCTAGTTAGAAAAACACCACCTCATTCCTCTAGCCTAGCCAGTGAATAGATTGGCTAGGGCCTACCTGAGGGCGTAAAGCCCTTTTCATTTTTTTTAAAAGAAAATGAAAGTAGAGAAATTTAGGACACTACAAACTATGATAGAAAAATTTTCAGTCTCCCTAAAGGAATGGAGTAGAGGCCAAGAGGATATGATGCTCCCAAGGTAAAATAAAGATCATACTGTCAACTAGATTAAATGATTCAGAGACAAACCCATTGTAGAAAAACATCCCTTGATCAATATCATACACATTATGTCTAATATATATCAAAATACCCATTACAAAAAAATAATGAACCAAAAACTAGCTCAAGCTACCTCAATGAAGCTGTGGGTTGATCGACGTGAGAGATTCAGTGAGCTGGAGGGGATTTATCATGGTCTCACGCTAAGCTATTGATGAAAACCCAGACAGAGAGCTTGATGAAGCAAGGAAAGAGAAGGAGCATGGAGTTAGGGGAGGTCTAAAGCAGATTAGAGCTAAAGAGGAGAATTGTATAAACACATGAACGATCGAAGGAGAAGGAGAACTAGAGAAAACTAGATGAACGATTATTACAGAAAGATCTGTGGATGAGATTGTGAGTCTAAGTGGATGTTGAAGTGTCAGTAGTGAGATTTTTGACTTTGCCATTGACCATTATGGAGATGAACACGTCAGGGCTGTGATACTATCGTTGCCCTCGTCGCCAACATAGGAGAGAGAGGAGGAAGGAGGGAGACTGGAGGTGTTGTCGATAACGATAAGACCATGAGACTCTAAGGGAGAGTGGTCGCTGATGCCACAAATGTTGTGGGTTGACCGAGTGAGGGTGAGGCATTGTCCGAGCACTGAGCCTCTGAGGGAGTATGCGTTTGAGTTATGACTAAGACTCTGACTTGGGTAAAGTGAGGGTGAGGAGTGAGGACTGAGTGTACATCCATGCTGTCTAGTCTAGAGACGTTGAGGGGTAAGGAAGTGACCTAGTGAGGGTGACTAGGTGAGGGACTGAGGGGTTAGCATTTGTTGTAATGTGATTTTCTATTTTTCATTAAAAACACAAATGCAAAAAAAAATTATGATAGCCTTAAACGGGCCAACCCTTCCAATTGGGCCATTTTACACCCATTTCCTTCTGGTAGCTCAAAATCACAGGCCGGCTCTCCAATTAAACTGGCTTAATCAGGCCAGCCCGACAAGGTCAGCCCGTTTTTCCAGCTCTATATATGGGTGGGTTTAGATTCTCCTATAGTGAGTTAATGAATCTTCTATTTAATTTGGTTGGGACTAATCCTAAATATCATATTCCAAATCTTTATCAATAGTTTCTCCTTGATCAGACAACTTCTCTAGCTTTTACAAGGAATCAGAAACAACCAAGGTGAAATATGAATAAATTAACATTGTAAAGTTAAAAAAATCAGATCAAATCCTGTGTGGCTTTATGTGTATTGACTATTCTTTAGAGATAAACATGGATCTTTTTACTATTATTGAAGCCCAATCAAGGCATAGACCCAAGAAGCCCAAAATACCATCATCATAGCCAACTGTCCTAAGTTATTCTAGAGTATTCCTGATGTATACATGGCAGTATTTGAAATAGGTTGTAATTGCTATATATAGATAGTCACTGCAGACATTGAGAGGGTGAAATGAATCACATATTTTCAGTGCATTAATTTTTTCTTTTCCATATAAACTCTTTATAGTATCAAAGCCCTAAAGTTCCCACCATGTCAAACACACCACCACCTACATCCTCCATCACCTCTTCCCTATATACCCCTACCTCCTCCTCCATTACCATTATTACACCTCCGTCTACCCTTCCTCACTATGTCACTACCAAGTTGCCTCAAGAAAACTATCTTATCCGGAAAGACCAAATAATACCTTACCTCTATGATCAACAATTGTTTGGCCATATTGATGAGTCCATCTCCAAACCACCTCCCAAGCTTTCATCCGGTTACCTAACCCATCATACATTTCTTGGTTTCATCAAGACCAAGCTGTCCTCTTTATCCTCATCACCTCTTTGACCAAAAACATCACACCCCCAATTATTCTTCTTAGCAAACACAAGTGAAACTTATTCTCTTACACAAGCAAATAACCTTAGTTTGCTAGATTGAGTTCTCGGCTGCATTGGCTTGGGTTTTAAGCCTCTAAATCTGACTAATCACTTTTTATCTACCATAATTTTGTCTACACAATGTATGTGTTGATCTATGTTGATGATATCATTTTCATTGGTTCCTCTTCATTTGCTATTTAAGAACTTATTGCTGCTCTTAGCACATAAATTCTTGTCAAAAATTTGGGTAATATACACTCTTTCTTAAAAGTTGAAGTTCTTCCTTCTTTGTCTAGGCTAATTTTATCGTAGAGGAAATATATTTTAAACCTTTTAGTCAAGGCTAACTTGTCCAATGCTAGACCGGTCTCCATTCCTATGTCTACTGGAAATACTCTCTTTGCTACCTCGAGCATAGATTTTTTTTATCCTCATTATTATCAAAGTATTGTAGGGACCTTTAATATCTTAGTTTCACTAGACCAGACATAACCTTTGTTGTCAATCGTGCTATCAACTTATGCATCAGCCTAAATATCTCCACTGGATTGCAATTAAGAGAATTTTACGCTACCTGTGTGGAACCTCTCATTATGCCCTTCATCTAAAGCCATCATCCTCTGTAACAATTTCAGCCTTTTCAGATGTTGATTGGGGAGCCAACCCAGATGATTCATTATCCATAGGAGCCTTTTCTATTTATTTTGGGCCCAATTTAGTTGCTTGGAGTTCTAAGAAACAACCAATGAACTTATCTAGCTCTAGAACCTTCTGTATGAACTGCACTACTATCTTCCCAATGCACCATTTCTATACTATTACAATCTTGGGACTAAATATTTGGCTACTATTCCTGTGTTCCATTCCTGAACAAACATATTGCTCTTGATTATCATTTTGTTTGTGAGCACCTCACAGCTAGTCAACTAAATGTTCTCCATGTCTCCTCCAAAGACCAAATTGTTGACATTCTTACCAAGCCTTTACCTCCATCCAGATTCCACATTATGCGATCGAGTCTCTCGATCCTTCCAGCATTGTTTAACTCAGGGGGATTATTGAAGCCCAATCATGGCACAGACCCAAGAAGCTCAAAATATCATAATCATAGCCAATTGCCCTTAGTTATTCTAGAGTACTTTGATGTATACATAGTAGTATTTGAAATAGGTTGTAATTGTTATATATAGATAGCTACTGTAGCAACTGAGTAGGTGAAATGAATCACATATTTCAGTGCATTAATTTTGTCTTTTCCATATCGGCTCTTCAATATTAACCATGAATTTATGATTTACGTACTTAATGTATTTTGCAGGAGGAAACTTAAAGGTAACCAAAGGACCGGTAAGAAAAGCTAACACTTGTTTTAAATCAAAGCTAGTCATCAAGACAATAATCTCCACACCAACGCTTATTGGTCGAGCTTGTAAGTGTGCTCACCACCTAGAAGGGTAAGGATGAGAATGTTTTTTTGAGTTTCGAGAAATGCTCTTGTTGGAAGAGCTGACAACCCTACTATGTGGACAGCACTCCTATTATACCCCTTGAGTCTGGATCAGTTGGCTGCAAATAGGCGCTGGATTACTAGGTTATGTTTTACCCTAAAAAAAAGCAAGAAGAACAGTAATGTTCACGCTGTTCATTTGTTGAATTGAAACTATACATCTACAGTTATTTATTGTGTCTAGAGATGCTATGCTTTAGCTCCTGCGTTGAAAGGGAAAAGGTTGAACAAGTGGAAATATCTGAAATGGGAAAATTCAAAGAACTGAACTCAGGACTTCTCTCACACTACGAGTCATATCAAGAGACCAAATGCCCAATGTTCTCCTAATAATGATTGTATCTAATTATTTTTATTTTCAAATACAAGGAAGTTATTTCATAATTCTATCTTGTTATTTTAATGGGATAGGCACAAATTATAAATATAGCATTTAATGCACTAAAAGTATATAAGTACAGTGCATAATTGCGATTCGTTCATTGTGAAGTAAGTGCCCTACTCAATTTAGCCATTTAGCAACCTACATCCTTATTTATTAAGGAAACCCAACCTAGATAACAGAGACTATAGAAATGCTTAGAAAGGAGAAACTAATGAGTCCTATATATTGCTCAACTATGGACGATTGTTCTGTTTCTATGCACCCTCCTAGGTAATGACACTGCAACAATTTCAAGTCATGAATCAGGATAAAAAATATAGTTTTAAAAAGATTTTGGGAAAAATATTTGTAATTTGTAATTTCTAATGCTTTTTTTTGTTCTGCCACTAATCTGTGATTTAAAAATGATGGTGCAGGAGAAATTGGCATGCCAATTAATTAATGAAGAGGTAATAATCTTAAAGAATAGACCAAACGAATAATCTTAAAGAGTAGAATTTCACATGGCTGAGTGATTTTTGAGCTTTGCATGATAAATGAAGGTAGGTCAATGGAACATTTTTGTATTCAATATAGGTGTCTTCTACTTAAAGGAATTATATTCAAGACACTATCAAACACTAATTGTGAGTGCCCCTCCTAGTGAAAATTTAAACATTGGTTTACTAAGTTGTGAGAGACTGACTCCTTCCGTTAGAGTAAAGATATATTTGTTAGAACAATAGAATTCGAACTGGAGACATGGTGCATGGAAAAGCCTTCAAGCAGTGAAGAATTAGAAGGCAAAAGTGTACGACTCAACATGGGGTTGATTGTAGACCAATTGGGCCTAGAGGTATCTGTTACTACCCAACACAAAGGCCCAACATGCCTCCTTAATTTGCCATGCCTCTTTATACCATTATTCACTCTTATGGTTCCCAACTTCACACTTGCTTCTTTAAATATTCTGCCCTCTTCACTAGCTAAAAGTACCCATATTTAATACCTGACAGTACCTCGAATAAGTTGGCCTCCAATAGAAAAATACATATGCTTGAAAAAAATTTGCTGCCATTGTTGCCTTTGATCCAAGCATATATCTCCTTTTTCCCTTTTTTAACTATTTCCCCATAATTATAAGCATTAGGCCATGGCCATGCCATTGAGTTTTTAAGAAAATAGAAATATGCATATCTATACTTTAGTAACTTGATTTTGTTAGATTATGTGTTTATTTAAATATTACTCTTTTCAGCATTATATGTGAATACTTTTAAATATTTTAATTAAATTATATTATTTTAATCATAATTGAGTTGATTCCAATTTAACCACAATTAGACTATTGACTCTTGAACCATTGTCACACGTCAGATTTTTTTGTAATTTTGGTCCTATAAATCCAACTAACCTAAACTTTTTCCATATTTATCAAAATGTTGTCTATTCGACCCCTTTGAAAGTGTTCTAGCTATCATATTCAAATAATTGGTTTTGCAGCCTCCTCAAAATTGTGAGCCATGCACATGGCAGAGTCAAATTCTCTGAAAGAAGTTTATGTTATCCATTAGTTAACACTATTAACAGCCACTAACCAATCATCCTTTACTCAAACATGAAATAAATATATCAACAAGCGAAGAAATATAGATTATGAACTGAACACAATAATGAATCGTAGGAATTATGTGTGATCCAGAGGAAAAAACAATGCATTGGTATTAATTGAAGCATATTGTGGATTATGGTAGTAGTTGTTATTTTCTTGTTATTTTAACTCTGAACAAGGATTATAAGGTGAGCGTATGTATAAATGGGTGGGTTTATATTATCTAATAGGAAGTTTATGAATCTTTTCACTACAAAAAAAGGGTGATTTTGTAGCGGTTATTTTATGCCTTTGTAGCGGTTTTTAACCGCCGCAGGAGTAATTGTAGTGGTTCACTAAACCGTTGCAAAAATCACCATGGCAATAGGTTTAGTAGCGATTTAAGTGAACCGATGCGCACACAAGTAAAACTGCTACTAGTTTGTAGTGTTTAATAACCGCTACAAATGAAAATGGTGCAACATTTGTAGCGGAAATAAAACCGTTACTAATATTTAATTACCAGAAAAGAGGAGAAAATATTGTAGCGCTCAACAAAACTGCTGCAAAATGAAAAATCAGGAAAAAAATTAGTAGCGGTTGTATAACCGCTACTAATTTTGAAATGAAAATAGATTTAGCGCCAAATATTTAAATTTTGAAAATTTTGGCCAACATTTTGCAGCAGTTTAAAACCGCTATAAATGTATTCCACCGAAATTAAAATATCCCGCCATATTTCTGTCATGAGGACATTTGTAGCGGTTATAAAACCGCAACTAAAGTTTACAAAAGATTTTAAAAAAATTTAATCCTTTACTCGGAATAATTTTTTAAATATAAAAAAATTAATTATAATTATAGAAAGTGGTTTATTATAAATGAATAATTAATTATAATTAAATAGTAGTCATTAAATAACATATATTGTTTACTGTAACGATATAAAAACTTGAAAGAAAAAAAATAAAGGATTAGTATATCAAAGAGAATATTAATAAATTAAATAAAGAAAAATTGCATAAAAAAGGATAATTAATATTAAATAAATAGAAAATGAAGATAAATTGTTAAGAATAGTACCTATAACAAGTGTTATTGTCAGAAGCTTTTCAGCCCAACCTTAAATATATTTAAAAGAGATGAGTAGAGGAGGAAGCCAGAATAAGTGAGGGAAAAGAGAAAAGAATAGGAAACGAAATGGGGGTGGAAAGAATATTTATAGGATGTCTGTTAGGAATTAGCAGCAGTTTGAGTCACGTTTTTTTGCATCAGTTCATTTTGTAGTGATTTTTTTAGTAGCGATTTATGCCACTATTATTAGTAGCGGTTCACAGGTGTTAGTAGCGGTTCAAAACTACTACTAACAAACTCTGTTGAAAAATAAAATAAAATACTTTAAACAAATTGCAAATATATATTACTAACCTGAATTATTTATTCGGCGTCATCTTCCCTGATAAGGGCTAAATCTTTATCTCCTTTGGAGAAGAAGTTTTCAAAAGCAGTAGGATGGAATGGCTCCGCCTCATAGATAATGTGTTCATCGCTATCACCCATGTCATAAAGATCTCTAGGCTTAAGATGAACGACCATACTCCAATCTTTATGCTTCTCGTCCTCCACATAATAAACATGTTGTGCCTCGGATGCTAGAATGTATGGCTCATCGTCTGGAGATTCACCTGTGTGAATCAGTCTTGAAAAATTCACAGATGTGATTCCCAACTCATCAATAGTGAATCCACGAGAAGATGTTGTATTTGCCCAAGAGCACTTGAATAATGTGACGGTAAAATTCCCCTGATAATTCAGTTTGATTATATCAACCAATTTCCCATAGTAGGGGACACCCCCGATATGCATGTCACTGTCACTGCTGCTCGCATAACTTCTTGTACCAAAAGTGCCAAAAACTCCAAAATTCTGGGTGAAAGAACCTTGGTCGTGCGAAACTATGCAGAACTTGAACCTGTTAACATTGTATGCAGTAAACCGTTTCGCATACTGCAGGGGGCCTATTGCAAGGCATGCCAAATCAACTGGGTAGGAGTGGTCATCATTGCATATTCCGCGTGCAAACCAACTAGGAAATTATCTATGTACCCTTCTATCAACCTCAACGGATGTTTGTGTCCGGATACGTAGTTGATGCTTGACATAACTTTGAAACTCTCTGTTATGATTAAACATGATATAAGTGGATATATAATTTGAATTTATAAAATTACAAATTAGTGTTGATACTCACTGAATGAAAGGATCAAATTGACTGCAATTGATCAGGACATATCTGTGTGCTTGCAACATCTCATTAGAAGTGAGGTTGAAGTATTGATGTCCTCCAACTGGTCTCCCAACAGGAGGGAACAAACTCATTGATGATGATGGACCAACATCATCAGGGCAATCATAAACACGAGGACGATGGTTGAAAGATGTCTCGATGTCATCAAAGTACTATGAGCAGAAGTTGAAGACCTCATTTCCTATATAACATTCTGCTATGGAACCCTCTGGCCATGCCTTATTCCTCACATATGACTTCAACTTCCCTAAGAACCTGTAATAAGTTAATAACATGAAGACAAAGTGGTAATTAGTAGTGACCTATTGATATGTGTGTAAATAATGCATGCGAACAGTTTTTAGCATGAATACATTTCAATGGGATGCATCCAATGATATTGAACTGGGCCACCGAGTTTTGCCTCTTCAACAAGGTGAACGGTGAGATGCACCATGACAGTGAAAAATGAAGGAGGGAAGATCATCTCCAAATGGCATAATGTGAGAACGATCTAAAAAATGCAGTTGATTCAACTCGTTAGGGACAAGAACCTTCGCGTACAGCTTTCTAAAGAATGAACAGAGCTGCACCAACACCGTCGACACATCTATAGGCAGTGTATTTTTGAGTGCCAATAGTAGTAATTGTTGCATAATAACGTGCGAGTCATGGCTCTTTAATCCGGCTACCCTTCAAGACTATAAATCTAGCTCGAAGATGATCTTTGGACTTCCCAGATTCGTTCAGTAAAGTGTAAAGAATATTATCACACACATTCTTTTCGATGTGCATCACATTAAGACTGTGGCGTAGCATATTGAACTTCCAATAAATCAGAGTGAAAAATATACTTCTCTTACGCCATTGCTGAACTGTATCAACTTCTGAAGTGCTATGACATCTTCTTCCTGCTCGATCTGCATCATCCTTCTTCCCAAACTCAATATGACCATCATCTAGCTAACTAAGAATATCGGAACCACTTTAAATGATGGGAAGTCCTCTTCTTTCTTGTTTTCCAATGAAATGATTCCTTTACAATCTGAACTTGTCCTTCCTATCAAGGAATCGATGATGACCCATGAAGCACCACTTCTGACTGTATGGAAGGAGCAATGACTCTGCATCAAAGTTACACACAGGACAAGCAAGTCCAGTGTGCACATTCCACTCAGATAAAGTTCCAAGGCCCAGGAAGTCACTTATCGTCCACATCAAAGCAGCACACAAGTTGAATAGTGACTTCTCATATGCATCGTATGTCTCAATCCCATCAGCCCATAATTCGACCAACTCTTTTATCAGAGATTAGGTAGACATCAAAATCATTGCCTGATGCTTTCTTTCCAGGGATGATCAGAGACAAAATGAATGAGTTATGCTTCATGCACATCCATCGACCAAATATTGTAACTAGTGCTAAGGTTACCGAATGGATTGAATCCATTAGTCGCTAGAGCAAGATGAATGTTTCGCTGATCAGCTGCAAAATCTGGAAATTCTTTGTCAAACTATTTCTATCCCTCAGAATCCCGTAGATGTCTTAGCTTGCCATTCGGATTCATTTCAACGGCATGCCATCTCATGTGCTCTACCGTTTTGGATGAGAAATACAATCATTGCAGCCTTAGCTTTAAAGGAAAATATCTCAAAATCTTTGCAGGCTTCTTCTTTTTCTTCCTCCCCTTTCCTTCTGGCTTGTATCTTGAGCTGTTACACAGCTTGCAAATTTCTTTGGTCACATCCTCTCCCCAATAAAGCATGCAATCATTTGGGCATGCATGGATTTTTTCATAATTCAAACCCATTTTATTTATTATTTTCTTCCCATCATAAAAAGAAGTAGGAATCGCTGCATCTGGGAATGCATCGACTAACAGTTCTAATATCATCGACATTCCCTTATCAGAGATACCACATAAACACTTAATGTGATACAATTTAATTAAAAAAAATTATTTTGAGTACTTCACACACCAGGATATAGAGCCTTGTCGGCTTCAGCCATAAGTTCAAAAAACCACTAGCTTCCTCGTTCCTCATGTACTGAGGTTTTGGACCTTGCACTTCATCTGGGATTACATCATCATGAACCCCAAATGTATCAAAAAGTGCATCATTGATGGGATCCCCACCAAGATATTCTTGCACTCCTATTTGTGAGATTACAGGACTAGATTCTCTCACGACATTATCATTTTCTCCATGATATGCCCAATACTTATAATTTTGAGGGAACAGCTTAACTATTAAGTGCTCCCTAACAATATCTTTAACATGCCACTTTTTGAAATTACATTTAGGACAAGGACAAGAAATCTTACTGTTAACCTTGCCGTGTCTGTCAGCAAAATCCAGAAAATTGTTCAACCCGGCCAAATATCAAGGGGATGTACAAGGAAGCTTGATCCATGATTTATCCATTGCATACAATTAAAATGGTGCAATAACATTGATATAAGAAGTGTAATCAGAGAAGAAAGTGAGAAAGTAGGAGTAAATTTCAAAATGAGCCTTATATTGAAAGTTTCCAATGGTCGTTCTTTTACAGCTGTTTTGAACCGCTGCAAATTTCAAAATTCAAATTCGCGCGCCACTAAATTTGCAATTTGCAATGGTTTTAAAACTGCTGCAAATCTCAACTGTTGAAAATTTGCAGCAGTTTGAGCAGTGGTTCTGAACCGCTGCAAAACTCAATGGTTGGAAATTTGCAGTGGTATGGGCAGCGGTTTTAAACCACTGCCATTATCATTTCTCATTTTTGCAGCAGTTTTTAAGCCGCTGCTAACGTCCCAACATTTTTCTTTTAATTTTTAAAAATATTTCATTTCCCACACTTTTTTTTCTTTTAATTTGTAGTAATTGATAAATTTCCAAATTTTTTCTTCTAATTTTTAATTGCTAAATTTCCAACTTTGTACATTATATTACACATGTAATTTAATTTTATCAATTAATATTATATAATGTTACTAATTAATGACTAGTGAAAATGAAATTTTTAAATTTAACTAATAACAATTTTAAAATTAACCAAAATCTAATCAGTGTTCAAGTAAATACAATATGTAAAAATGAACTACAAAAAAAAAAAATCAACAATCCGGCGAAGGGGGCGATGGGTCCTCCTGACCATCTGGACATCGTCTCTCCTAGGAGGCTGGGGATCAGGCTGGGCTGGTGGTGGCACGAAGATGTTCGGCATGACTATCGGTGGGAGCTGTGGAAGAGCAACACAAGGCTGAACCTGCTGAAATGCAATATGGAGCATGGAATCGGCAACCTGCCTCTGCATCTCCATCTGCGCCTGGGCCTACACCCGTGCCTGCACCTGGGCGTCCACTCGAGCCTTGACCTGCTCTAGGACCTCCTCTCTAAGCTCAGCGCCCAAAGACTCTCGGTCCAGGAATCGTTGTGCCTCCTAGGTCCCAATGTGGTCGCCTAGGATGCAATAGCAGAAGATGAAGTCCCAGCTTCATATCTGCTACTCCCGAAGACTCTAGTCCTCGTCGCCCAAAACCTGAAGCCTAGAAATCGCCCAGGGTGCTGATCACATCCTTCCATCGCCGTCTTCAGTGAGATAGTGGCCTGAAATAGAAAAATGATATTAAATACTTATACAAAATATAATAAATAATTAACAAACATTTTACACTTACAATAATCTGCTCAGTCTCCTTGGATAATGGAGTCCCGTCATTGTGCCTGTGGGTGGCCACATACATATCCCCGTATGTGGCCCTCCAACCCTCCCTCCTCACTACATCATCCTAAATAAACAGAATGAACAATTTAGATAACTAAAAAACAAGTAACATAAATTAATTTCATATTTACCATCTCAACATAAGTGCAGGAGAATGACTTCGATCCTACAATATGGTGGATCGTCTGGCGTACGCGGCTCTGTGCAGCACGCCTGGAGATAGTCATATAGCCCGGTGACCTCCTCCATGGGACAAATCTTGCCCAGCTTTTGGGCTGGACCTAGTTAGGCACGTCTACTGCTACCTCCTGCGTAGTCCGCGTGCCATCCCGATTCTCGAGTGGTACAGGCGATTTCGCTTGTTCTTCCACCCATCTCCCATCTTCGAGATAGAATAGTCCTTGTGTGTAACACCCTTTAGTTATGCAACCTATTGCGCATTCGAAAGCATTATCGTTCAGGCGAATAAATAATTGAAGCCCATAAGTTACAACTTTCATCTTAAAATCATACTTTCAAGACCATACTTAGGTATACAATCACTTATCATTTATCAATATATATCATATGTACATGCCAAGGCCTTATATTGAATTTACACAACTTGTAAGATTTGATATACATTTAATAACTTGCAGCAAAATAATACTATAGAAGCTTATCTCTTTTATTTTACTTACCATTTGCCTCTTGCATTCACTTTTCTCTTGGAAGCTTGTAACCTAGTATGGTTAGTTATTGAATGGTGAGATTCAAAGAATCCCAGTAGCAAACAATTACCATTCAAACAGTCAAGTTATATTTCCATCATTTACTAATTAACAAGTAGCATTGCCAAAGTTTATACATAACAAGAACATGCATTTAAAATATAGAATTGTCAATCATGGCCATGAAACAATTCAATGAGTCACTCACATGTTCAAGATAAAATAACTATTCATCTCATGGCAAGCTAGAAAGTATAAAAAAATATAAACACAACTTAAATGCAAGAATGGGTAAAGTTGTTACCTTTAAACTTTATTAGCTTTTCTCTTTTCTTCCCATACTAGGAGCTTCATTAACCAAGCTTCCATTCTCACTTCCATTTTACCTTCTTCAGATTTCCTTCTACCTAATTTTTCTTGGTGGGCTTGGGCAAAAGTCGAATCCTAGATAGAAACGCACACGTATAATGTTAATTATAGATCTGTCGAGTCTTACTTAACTCCTTGTCTCTTACCCAATTTCTATCACTTTACATTAATTCTATTTCTTTGACATTTGAATTTTTCAATAACTTTAAAAAATCATAACTTATTCTATAAAATTCCAATTACAATGGTTCAAACTTTTATGTGAAGCTCTCCTTATCCTCTTCCGAGAATAATTACCATTCACTAATTATGATCAACACATATTCACAAATCAGTGCTCAAAAGTTTTTGCTTCGTAACCAACCTTTCTAATTTTCCAGATTTAAGAACCAAACTTCATTGGTTCATAACTTGCAACCTATTTATCCAAATCATGCATTCTAATACTCATTTCAAAGCTTGTTATGAGTACTATTTTCTTACCAAATTTGATGATCGACAAAAACCATTTGTCTATTTAAAAATCCACTCAAAGTCAGCTGTTTCATCAGAAAAATTCCATTTTCCAGTTTTTCTGAACCAGTTTGAAAAATTCATAATTGAATCTACAAAATTTGAAATGCAGTGATTCCAAGTTCTATTTAAAGCTCTTTTCATCCTCTATAAAGGAAAAATAAGCCCATTCATCTTTTTATATTATATTTTAAGAAAAGATGAATGGAGGATACACAATGTGTTGATCCCACATACTCTAGAAGGTTATGTGTTTATCTCCAGAGAATGGTCAATAGTACACAACAACACACAACAAAGAAGACATAAACACTATAAAAGAAAGGGTGAACCGCTACAAAATTTTATAAAAACAAATAGATTAAAATATATTAAAAAGAAAAACCATTAAAATATAATATAAAAACAATCAAAAAATATAAATATAAAACAATTAAAAACCAAACGAAAAAAATTAAAATGTAAATAAAAATAATTTGATCTATACCTCTCTAGTTCTCTGAAGGCAACAATAGACTGATCTCTACCTATTTAGCTCTCTGAAACTCTTTCGATGTGACGTTTCTGTGAAAATGAAATGTTGAATATATAGGAAGAGGAATTAGCTGCGGTTTGTGCAAAACCGTTACAACTTAGCAGTGGAAAACATGCTCAAAGTGATGAAACCGCTGCTCAAACCACTGCAAAATCGTTACACTTCTCGAAAAACATGCAGATTGGTAGCGGTTCTACAAAAACCGCGGCTAAATTGAAGGGAATTCCATGACCTTTCAATTTTGCAACGGTTTGTTTTGTAGCGATTTTGTTAACCGCTACAAAGTGGTGACCCTTTGTATTTTGCCGCCTTTTTTTCCAAATAACCCCTGCAAATTTCCACTACAATTTTGGCGGGTCATTCGCACCAAATTTTATAGCGGTTTGAAACTGCTACTAATGAGCCAGCATCGCAAACGCTTAGTTTCCATGAAAAATTATGTTATAACCTCTACAAATAAAAAATTTTGTAGCGGTTCACCCTTTCTTTTATAGTGTTTATGTCTTCTTTGTTGTGTGTTGTTGTGTACTATTGACCATTCTCTGGAGATAAACACATAACCTTCTAGAGTATGTGGGATCAACACATTGTGTTTCCTCATCTTCTTTTTATCTCCCTCCTCACAATCCATCGGACCCAAACCAAGTCATCTCCCAATACCTCGATTCCGTTCACCTCCTAAAACTAAACAGAAAAATCGTAATCCCAAAAAATAAATCTTGTTTAGCCAAAAATAAATAAATAAATCTTGCCCCGCCATTGTCAAACTAGGGCAGCGTTGCAGTGCGGGAGGGGGGGGGCGAGAGAGAGAGAGCTGAGGCAAATGGCTTAAAACAGGTGGAGATCTATAGGAGAGGATCATGGAATAAGAAGAATGAAAAATAAGCTAATTAGACATGAGAAGTTTTGCTGAAGATTGGACATAAAAATAATAAGACAAATGAGGAATCAATGGCAACCGAAAGAATGAAAAACTGTTCATAATTCCCATAGCTTTGCTGAAGATCCCAATGTCGGGATGGACTTGTTTAAGCAACATGAGAAGTTTTTTCAAAATAATAATTTAAAAATAATATTGTGGGGTCTACATGCTAAAGGGTGACGTGAAGTTTATCTCCGTTAACGTTTAGTAAGATTGCCTCCTTCTATAACATTTATGTAATTTTTACAACCTTAAAAACGTAAAGGTGGAAGAGGCTCTTACTATAAAAAACATATTGTTAAAATTGCGACATCACCCATAAAAAAAAAGTTGTTAAAGGTTGCCTCTGAAAATCTTAGAGCAATTATTTCATGGGCTAAATAAACTAATTAGGGAAGAAAATCATTATAGAGTATTAAGGATTAATTTTATAGCATTTATCTAGTAATTATCTACCAATAAAGCAGGGGTAAAATGGTAATTTTTCAATCCTAATCCTAAAAACCCACTTGGGCCAAGATGAGCCCAACTTATTAGACCTAGGGTAGAGAAGAGAAGCATGAGATTTTTAAGTTTGGATCAGGAGAAAATAGAAGGAAACTGATAAAATGGGTTTTATCTTAAGTTGTGGATCCCACATGTATAAGCAAACATTTTCACTAATAAAAGCTTGGGTTGAGAGAGGGAGCTTCAAGAACAAGAGCGAGGGGCATGAAAAAACTACCCTAGATGGGTGAGTGATTTGGTGCCTTGTAATCTGACTGATATTGTCGGACAACGTTAGATTCAAAATTTTGAGTTTGAAAATGAGAATGAGTTGCTACCAAAATTTTTTTTGAAATATGATAAAAACATGATTAAATGAAAAATTAAATATACAAAGTACCTAGAGACCTCTAAGGGGCTGTTTGTTTAGTGCTGAGCAAAAAGACCGAGCCCGTAATTAAACTAGATTGAAAATGGAGGATGAGTTTTTTAAACCCAACCCTCTTGTACGCAGGTTTGGGCCGGCTCATGGACCTCAACCACTTTAAACAACAAAATAGTTTTTACATCTTTCAAATAAATTAACCTTATATAATAAAAATTTTAATTTGAGACATAAATATTATCAAATAATTAAATGTTTTATCCTTTTTTCATAAATAGAATAAGTAATTGTTAACAAAATTATTCATGAAACAATGACTTTACTTTTTTATTCTTCAACATATGTGTGTTATTTGCTTCTTTTTTGAATATATAATAGTTTACATGATTTTCGGACATTCTCAAATACAATTAGATAATTGTTTTCTTTGTTTATCTTACATCAATAAAAATGATTCTATCAAACTTATAAGCGGAAAAAAAATCTTGTAAATCCATTAAGAACCAAATTAAATATTCTTGAAATTTGAGCTTTTTTAAAATCTATGAGAAGTACTTAACATAGTAAATAACACTTCTAGTAAATATGCTTGAAAAGTACAAATAGTTAAACAAATAAAAACATTTATAATAATATATACTTGAAAAATGAAAGTTATAAGATATAAAAAAAAAATTACAAGAAAATATGTCAAAATTTTCAAAATTAATATAAAAAAAACATTGATGGGCCAGCCTGACTTGCTTGGCCAGTTTTCTTGGCTTTATGTTTGTTATAGTGAAAATCAAGGAAGGAGAAGGAAAATATAAGATTTTCCATCACTCAAAAGTGTTTAGTATCCACTTTTTCCGTTAACCTATTTTCCAGGGGCCCTGGATTTTCCTTTATATATGGGAAAAGAGCTTCCCACCTATTTTGGTGATAATCCATTTTTCAAGGGTGCATGTCAAAGCCTTCCAAAAGTGAAGAATAATAGTAATTGTTTGGCAACTTTGTAGAATCAATTTAAAAATTACTTTTATATAAATTGAAATAAAACTCCTTTTATATACGTGCTTCTTTAACTATTTTGCCGTCCTTCATTGATAGTAAAGGTGCTCACATTTATTATCTGACAGTAGTTGAACAGGATTGTTTCCAACGAAAAGATACATATGCTTTGAAGAAAAATATTCTACCCTCATTGTTGCCTCTGATCCAAGTATCTATTCCTCCTACTTCTTTTCCCCTGGTTCTCTGTTTTTTAACTATTGTCCCCATATATGAGCATTAGTCCACGCCATTTTAAGTTTTTAAGAAAATAGAAATATGCATACCACATGGCAGAGTCAAATTCTCCCCTCAGAGAAAGAAGTCATGTTATCCATTGGTTAACACTATTAACAGCCACTTACCAATCATCCGTTACTTTAGTGTATGTGAGACGCCCTTTGTTAGCATTTAACCATTTGTCCTTTGTTACTTTAGTGTATGTGTGACCCACACATTCTATGTACGCCATCTCCCTCCTCGCAATCCATGGGACCCAAACGAAGTCACCTCCCAACACCTCGATTCCGTTCACCAGTTGCAAACTAAACAGAAAAATTGTAATCCCAAGAAATCAATCTTGACCCGCCATTGTCAAACTAGGACAGTTTAGAAAAAGGCCTGAAGATTCTTCTCTTTTGTGTGAGAAAGCTTGAAGATGGAGAAGCTGCGTTGCAGTGCCGGAAGGGGGGGGGGTGAGAGAGAGAGCTGAGGCAAATGGAAGTTAAAACGAGTGGAGATCTGTAGGAGAGGATTATAGAATAAGAAGCCAAATGGGGAATCAATGGCCACCGAAAGAATGAAAAACTGTTCATGATTCCCATAGCTCTGTTAACATTTACACTAAAATGGGCCCCTTTTATAACATTTATATACATTTTTATTATCTTAAAAACTTAATGGTGCAAGATGCCATTTCTATAGAAATTTTGCACTGTCACTCATTCCAAAAAAAATTGTTGAGGGATGATTTTTAGTCTGAGAATTTTAGAGCAGTTATTTCATGGTTTAAATAAGCTAAGTAAAGAAAAAAATCATTATAAAGTATTAAGTATTAATTTCTAGCATTTATTCAGTAAATATGTACCGATAAAATAAAGGTAAAATGGTAATTTTACCTGGACCAAGCCTTATTCATTGAGAATCGGAAGCTGCCCATCAGATCACCGAGGGGAGGGAGGAGATTTGGATCAATAGAAAATAGAAGGAAAATGAGAAAATGGGTTTTATTTTAAGTTGTGGGTCCCCATGTACAAATAAACAGTTTCACCCACTTAAAACACTTCGGCGTATTTGTTTCTGTTTTCTTTTTTTTCTTAAAACTATTCTATAAAACTGTTTTTTCAAAAAAAATTAAAAGAAAAAACAAAAAAATCTGTTTGGATAATTGTTTTAAAAAAAAATATTTCATTTGACAGTAAACATACTAATAAGAATGGAGACTGAAATGTTGATGATAACTCAAATTTTTAAATAAAAGAAATGCCATTGGGCCAAGAATAAAGGATTTACCATTTTTCCTAAACAAATATAAAGTGAATAAAAAAAAAACTTAAGACAAGCCGGCCTACAGGCTTACATAATTTTATTGTTTTTAATGTGTAAATAGGTCAGCCAATAGTCTAATATTCAGGCCTTTTAATCGGTCTTAGCCTATTCTTTTTCATATCATAAGACAAGCCAGTCCAAATTTTAATCAAGCCAGGCCAAAAACTTGAAATAGACTGTCTAGCCTAGTTCCACCTTTCACTCTGATATTTATTATAAATTGACTCGTAAAATAAATTTTTAGTCTTAAATATAAGTTAACTTGGGGATTATTAATGACTATTTTTCAATTTCACCATTATTTAATTTTCTTTGAAAAGAGGTTATAATAATTTGTAAATGTAAAGTAACAAAAATTTTTCATACGAGTAAACTTAAAAATTTCTAAAAATTCAAGGCATATTCAATGTTATAACAATCATTCATTGGTATGATAGAAATAGTTAAAATAGAATTTACGATAAAGACCGTATTGATATTTGATTTCTTTGTTGCTTTAGAAAAGTTTTAATCACCTTAAGCCAGAAACAAAAACTCCCGGGGTTCAGAAACTTTCTATATATAAAAAGTTGATGAAACTAGAGGCAAAATCTCATGCTTGAAATTTTATTTGTGAGAAGTAACTACATTAGCGTGCCGATATTTTGTGTACAAAATTTGCCAAATACTTCTACTTTCTATATATAAAGATTTATTAAATCAATTTTACCAATAAAATTTTTAACAGGAGCCATCTCCCCAATATTTACAAACAAGTTCCGTTTGTGAAGGATTTTGAAGACTTCATGAAATTTTTTTAATTTATAAAAATGAAAAATAACGCTTTTTTCACTTGGAGTAAACAAGAGTCTATCACCCCACTTGTTTTTTTTTTTCCAGTTGAAATTTCTGCTCACTTTGAACAAGAAAAATAATGCTCACCACCGACACGATGTGAATGTTTCTCGCCAAATTAACTTTGACTTTTCAAATGAAGATTTGATTTCGCACACGGGAAAATTCGGGGAAAAATACTCATTAGAAAATTAATTGGAGAATATAACCTACTCAGATGTATATGTGGAAGCTTAATTGCATACGTGGAAGCTCAATTGCATATTATGGAAGTTTAATTACACATGTGTAAAATGTTCCATTTTACAATTAATTTTTTACGAAAGATTTTTCCCTAATTCTCCTCTCACACACTAAGCTTCAATTATTTCTTAGGGCCAGGCCACTCAGACGATGTTAAACATACTATGTTTGCTTTGAACATGACGCATCATACTAAAAGAAAAATATGTGCGAATTATCACTTGAGTCAAAGTTAATGCATATAAATTTTTTTCCTTAAGTGGTAAGGTATTCTTCTCCTAAAAACAATATATTTGAAGTATTGTCAAACATTAAAAGTATGCATCCTATCACACCCTTTTTTAGCTAATTTGTTAGAATGAGATTTTTTGAAAAAAATTTAAACTTTTAAAACAACTTTTATATAAAGCTGTTATTCCCAATTTAATCCAAAGAGCCAGGTTTGATCCTGGGACTTATAAGTTATGGGTCCACCACACTTTTGCTCATATTTGTCTTCTGTCTCATGTTATTATATACATAATTTGTACAAATACATATAAACATAACCATTTAAGCCATCCAGACTTATGTCGAATTAAATCCTTAACTACTAATTAAACCAAAATTATATGTAAAAGGGGGTTCGTCCATTTTTCTCTTCACTATCCATTCTTTTCACCTTCTACACTTCCCTTGCCACCAACTCCTTACCTTTTGAGCTACCCACCATGGTTGTATTTATTTGAAAGGGAGGATGAGATTCGAAAATTTCCATAGAAACCACAGTCTATCAGATAGTCATATATATAATTCATAATCATGCAAAAACAAGCCATATGTTCATATGGCATTTAAACAACAACAAATCACATCATGAGGATCTCCCTCAATAGCTTTGCATACATATGGCAATAATTCATATAATGAGATTCTCCCTCAATAGCTTTGCACATCACATGGCCATGAACAAATAATTAATTGCCTAACATGCAATCACGTACTCTTACATGACTACTACTCAATTACTAAGCATCCAAATAACCGTTTCTTCTCAGAATCGGCTATTTTGCAATGCTTGCAAAGCAACATCTGTATTGTATTTCGCGAGTACCGCTCTGCTAAGAGCATACAATCATTTTATACTTCTTAACTCTGAAAATTTCTGTTATGTAACAATGATTGATAACTCTCCAATTTTTAATATTATTAAGATACATTTTGGATATATTTGAAATTTTATCATTATAATCTTATAAGCTTTTGAGTTTAAAATAATAAATTGATCAAGTGGTTCATTATCTTGGGGATTTATCGCAATGATATGAAATGATAATAATAATTTAAAGTTTTTAAGAAGAAAAATATTTGGATTTTATTTTATTTTCTTCTATTTTTCTATATTCGACTATTTTATTTAGGATGGATAGAAAGAGAATATCCTAGTTTTAGATAAAGGATTTGTTCTATTTTATCTTTTTACCCCGCGCGCGCACATATAAAGGAGGAGGGGTGCGTGTGGATCATTGTGAGAGTGGAGGTGGAGGATAAGAAAAAGCGAGAATTCTTCTTCATCAACCGCTTCACTTTTCTTCTTCTTCCTTTATTTTTTTTTCTTTATGGTTTTCTTGAATCTGAATCATTATTGAAATGGTTTTGATTAAAGTTAGCCAAAACAAAACTTGGATGTTGCAGAAAATCCATTAATGACTGCAAAGTCCTCGAATAACGCGGTATGCAATAAATGATAACAAGATAAAGAACTGAGAATTTCGATTTGGGGAGCAGAGCTCAAGTGTTAAAAATAAAGAATCTATGAATAATTCTTTTTATTGAACTTAAAAAAATTTGCCCTAAACAGGCCAGAAAACAAGGTGACAAATCATAAATTACGTTAGAAAAGTAAATTACATCGTTAGTCTCTGTTGTCAATGTAGTCTACCCCTATAGGGTGATTAACAACCACTCAAAATCAATTCTGAAAACACTTTCATGTAAGTTGAGACAAAACTCCTCTCAGGGTTTAGCTTCGCTCAGGTGAAGCAACAATTAGTCGCTTTATCCTAAGGGTTCCCTTAATCATGCATGGTGATGATAATACTTATAAAAGGAAGAGGAAAGGGGAAAAGGTCCGCCGAACAATGGTCCGCAGCAGCTCTCCAACCAACACCCTATGCTATTTCTGCCACCACTAGATATGACAAGGATCATGAATGCCTTTTAGATTTCATTTTGATTCTACATAAGTTTTGTGAGCTAGCATTGAGAACTGAGCCTATTTCTAAGGCTCCCTATCGGATGGCAAAAATGCAAAACGTAGACTGTAGTAAGCAATTTCTTGAACTTAAAAAACTTTATTAATCAAAGTTAGAGGTGGCATTAAGTGGAATGAATCAAGAGCAAGAAGGAGATAAATGTTCCTTAATGGAGGTGAAGAGAAGGAGTAAAACCACAAGAAAGATAAATTTACAATAGTGTAATGATTTAACTAAAAAATAGGGTAGTAATTTGAAATTTCAAACTATTAAAAAAAATGTGAGAATGGCTTACTTTCTGAATGAATTCTATATAATGAAGAGCACCTTGTTTAAACTGAGTTCCACCTCCAGGAAACTAAAGTTATGTGTAGTTAATTTTCTTTAGATCTAGAGTAGCTATGAACTGATTTAAGGATTTGAGTATGTTTAAACCATTTAATTGTGTTTAATTTTAATTTTATCTATTCATTTTAAATTTATTGTCTGCTTATGCCTGATCAACATTAACTATGAATTTGAGAAATTTAGATTGAAATTGAAAGAGGGATTTTAATTAGATCTTTAGACTGAGTAATGTGATTTTAGAATTTATTCTAATTTACCATCAGGGTGGAACTATACCTATTGAACTCATATAATCATATTAGAGTGAAATTGATTTCTTTAATGCCTCTTGAATAATTATATTAGGAACGATAGTTTTAATTTGAGAGGGGGTTGTAGGTGATAGTTTCAATTTGACAAGTTAAAATGCCTAAATTGGCAATTTAACGTGCAACTATTGACAAGTGTTGTTTATCAATTGTCAATTTGAACTCCTTGGAAGATGTGAGTGCCCCCAAATTTGTCTTTTGCTGTAGATAAGCATCATATTTATGGGGTTTTAGGGTATGCAAATGGAAATTTACTCAGAAAGTTGAATTCAAGTTTCAAACAAATACGTTCCTTGTACACTCTTAGAGGGACCTTGTAATGATGGCCATGTTCTTAATTTGTTAAGATTTAAGTTAAGAGTATTCCAATTTTTTGTGTGGGTTTAATTTTGCATGCAGTCGCTTCTTGCCCCAAGCTTGTTCATAATACAGTGTAGATGGAAAGACATTTTTACCCTTATCACTCTCCATTATTGTGAAGTAATTATGAATTGTTATGCTAATGATTTTGGATGGGAGCGAAGAGCCTTTTCCTGATCAGTGAGGTGTTTTTGACATGATAATCTGATTTAGTACCAAATGTTGTGACATTTTATGTCTTTGGATAGCACAAACATCATTGTCTCTTGTACTCTATCAGCCATTAACTGCATCATGTAAGCATGTTGTAGTTTTATTATGAAATAAACCAATACTGCATTTTTTTTTGGGGGGGGGGGGACTCTGTCATGTGTATGTACAAGGGCGTTTCGGATTTTCATGTATCATTTGAGCCTGATAAAAAAGAAAAACAAGGCCCATTCACTTGTCCCATGTGCATATTGGTGTTTGTGGCCTTTAATGTTATTGAGGTGGACCCAATTGGATTTTTGCAAATTTTGGCACTAAATTGAATTAGCATTTTCTGTTAACGAGACTAACAATATTTAACTTTATGAAGTAAAAATAAAATTTATAAACTTTGGGACTAAAATGAATCTTGGCATAAATTTAGAGTAGAAAATGTATACTTTAAACTAACAAAATTGTATGGAGTGTGAATGAATACAATGAGAGATATTGAAACAATTGAAAAGGGTTGCATGGAACTTTAAAATAAAAGAGATTTCGATGCCGTATTTTTTTTTAAATTTTCTAAGCAAATGGTGAAATCACTAATCAAACCATGCTAATTGGCATAAAGAAGACAAACTAATTAAAATATAAAATATAACACACCACACATATATATGATTAATAATCAGCATGTGGGGGGTACACATTGTGTGTTAAATAAATCCCACAAGACATGGCTTGTTTTATTTGAGTCTAAGAGCTCAGCCACACTAAGGTCTTGAAACAAGAAAGCGGGATGGGGAAAAAAACTAATGAAAAGCAGTGCTCATAGCTAGTACAAAACACACGAGAATATTGCTCATTTCTAATAATATTCCAACTGAAGAAATCAATTTGCTGCAGCTGCTTCATTTTTGACATTAACATGTTTGTATGTGTGCATTTGTTTAAATTGTATAAAACAAAAAAAAATACTCCCACCAAAGTATTAATATGAATATATGATATTTTTTATTTCGAAGATAATTTTATTTATTTAATTATTATTTTTTCCGATCAGGTTTTTATATTGACAAAAGCTTTTTCTTTTGCCATCCTTCACTAAAGAGGAATAATGTTAGACATCCTAATTTAAGTGCAAGATTGAGATCTAATAAATCATGAGTACTCGCGTTGTCAATCAAGACTTAGATCCGCATAGAGACATTATTGTCAACACCATTTATATAGCATGAAGAGAGATGGGGGGAACTGACTCATCCTCACACTCCATTCCTTCCTCTGTGGGTTCTTGATCTTCTTCATACTCAATAAAGTGGAGCTGCTTCTTTTTGTTGGGAGACATATAATTTTAAAGTATATTGCCACATGCCCCATAATTTTCATTTTTACCTTATTTTGGCTAGGAGTCATATAAATTTTTTAATCTCACGTTCTAAAATTATATGGTGAGAAGTCATATCGCTTTATTTCTTATTTTGAAATTTGAAAATTATGTGACCAGAAGTAATATAAATTTTATTTTCTATTTTAAGATGATGTGGCCAAAAGATATATAACTTTTATTTTTAAAAAATTATTAAACGACTATAGTTTTTATTTTGAAATTGTAGACCAAAATTCATATATATTATATTCTATCTTCTTAAATAGTTAGAAGCCATATATATATATAGCTTTAGTATTGGAAAAATATTACTTCCTGATTTATTTATGATGATGATGATGATTATTATTATTATTATTATTCATGTGATAAGCTTATTTATAGATATATTCACAATTTATTATGTTATAGAAAAACATTATTATGTGTTATGTCAAATATTTTATTATATGGACAATAATTATAATTGTCTTGATTACATGGTCAAAAGTCATGTCTTATTTTGCGTAATTATTCTTTTATAAAAGTCTACATTGAGACTTTAATAAATGGTATGAAAATATAATTTATGGCATTTTGATGACTTAATTATAAATATTAAAGCCCTGAAGGGTTATAGTTCAAATATTGAAAGATACAAAAGAGTTTTGTAGCTCTAAAAATATTACTACATAGATACTTGAAAACTAATAATTCATAGAGAATCAGTCAATTGAAAAGTAATAGTCCTCAAGACTACGTACAAAATTTATTTTTGTTATGAGCACATAAATTGAATGCCTAAATCAACAAAGGCAACAATGTTTAGTGATATAAATCAAAATTATGATATTTTGATATGATTACTAAAATAATGAGCATATATTACAATATGGTTAGAAGCCATATCAATGGACACTTTTCTTCTCTATAATTTATTTCCTACGATCAAAGGTATTTAAGTGTTTTAGATATGGTCTCCAATAGTCCACCTTTAATTGTAGAGAAAAAATCATACTTCAAACAGGGCAAAAAAAAAAAAAAGAGTTTCTCATAAACATTTTGTCTCTCTAATTACTGTTAATTCAACTTCATGTATCATGCCCGTAGATTGTAGTACATTATAACGCTATAACGCTATTAGCATACCTCATGACAGCAACAGTCCACCTTTAATCTGGAAACATTATAACGCTATTAGCATTATATTTAATTATTTTTGCTTTGGTGTCAAAAAATGGATGTCGCCTTTATCTTCCTTGGGGATACTGGAAACTGGATGGGCATTGATGCTGGACAGTTCCTCATCCTTACGCCAACTGCCAAACACACCCACTACGTACTCCTCCTTATCCCCAATGCACCCTTCCACCACTTCTCAATAATATCTTTCCCCCTTTCACTATTCATATTCCCCACTACCTGCTATGTCCCTCTCATCGTTCTGCCATTTTCAAAAAGTGATATGCACAGCCATGTGGGCATTTAATCAAATATACATTTTATATCATTCATTCACATCTCCCAAAAGTATTTCCTCTTCCCTAAAACTCTGCCTTCTCGATTGGGAAACAGGATATATCAGTGTTACTGTTTTAAATAACTTTCTGTGTCAACCGAAACGCAAATGTCCTCAATCATGGATGAATACAATTCCACGTCGCCTCTTACCAAACAAAGAAATCTCGAGGCCCTTTGATTTGGTACTGTCCATTAACAATCATCCCCAAACAATAGTAAAGGTAGTCTCCACGGAACATATTGGTTTAATTGGCACAATTACTCAAGTAATGTAGATTGGCAAGTGTAACAATATTTACTTTTATTTCAGCACAAATTTACAAATAAAATTATACGAGTGCTTAGCGCTTACCATAATTAAAGCGGGCTTAATTAGAAGCAAATATCTTTCGAATTGGATGCTCAGAAACAATTTCATCGAATACCTTTCGAATTGGATGCTCATCATAAGATAGTTTTCATCGAATTAGATGCTCAGCAAATAGCTTTGTACTTGGATACTCATAAGATAGTTTAAAAGATGATTATACAATTAAATGTTATTAAAAACGCTTAAAATTTAACCATATTTTATCGGGATTAAATTGAAATTTGATGCAAATATTGATAATAAATGCTTATTGTGGATTTATTAATTTTTTTCCCGAACAGCTTGTAATTTAATCTCTCTAATATTTTAACTTGACTACAAAAAAAATCATGGATAACTTCATCACAATAATCAAAGAAAAGAGGGAGAAACATAATTAGTTTTGAATGAAGAGAAAAAATATTTGATAAATCCCAATGACGGATGGAGGTAGTCCAATAAAAAATTCATTGGGACCTATTAGGTATTTTTACCTGCTCTAGGACATAATTGTAATTTTTTTAAATAACTTTTTTAATGACTTTCTGAACCATTCAGTATCTAGTGCTTTTTTTAAATCATATTAGTATATGGGATTCAAATACAATTCGACTACCATATGATCTAGCCAGTCCACCACTGTAGCAGGATGAGTAATGGAGAGTTTATTAGTGGTGAGTTTTAATTAGAGTCTTAATGTTGATTAATTATGGGTAGTGATAGGGGAATGTATTTATATATAGAGGGAGGGGTGTGGGAAAGGAATGCGAAAACAGAAGGGGGTGAGCTGTGATGGACAACTAGCATTCGTTGCAATCAGCTCTCTGGTCCTATCACCGGTCCCCACCTGCTTTCTCCCTATTCTATATTTCCTTTTGGGTTGTTACCGTAAATTACTACCTAATTTAAATAAAGAAACAAGAAAAGAAATATATTAGTTGGCTTATGGGAAATTCCTAAGTGTTTAAACAATAAAACCCAAGAGAAAAGGTGTAGTTGAGCTTTTGGGTTTAAACAATAAATAAAGAAATGAGCATGTTTGCTAATCAATTTCACATAAGTTGAGACAAAACTCTATCATATTCTTACCTCGGATTGTGTGAAATCACTTTTCAAATCACGGTTTTGTTACATCCCAGCTGGAAGATTGAGAAAAATCACCATTTGAGAACCCCGTTTGACTCGAAGTTTAAAAGCCTTTGATTTATTAACAGAGATCTACGCTGAAAGCATGAAGAAAATCCAAAGGTATGATCTGGAGAAGGTATGAGGACAGATTTGAGAAGGGCACCGCCCACAAGTGTGAACAAAGGAGCCACAAAGTCCACAAAGGACCCCACTGTGCCCACAAGTGTGAACAAAGGAGCCACAAAGTCCACAAAGGATCCTACTGTGCCACGTTCAAAAAGGATTGTTAGCTGCAGATTTTCCCGGAAGGTTACGATAAGCCAGACGAGAGCTTGTAATTGACTTGGAGTCAAAAGGAACTTCCAACAAAAGATTTCGTTATTTCGTGGAAATTTCGACCTACTTTGAACGATGGCTCAAAACTCGCATCCTCATTTTTCTGTTGTGCTGATCGAATTCCTAAGATTAGCGAACTCACTCACCGAATCAACTTCCACTCTTCAACCTCAGATCTAATCAACTCACTCCCACAAAGGTATTATTAAGTCTCCCTCATTTTCTAACTTCCTAAATGCTATTTATTCAGCTCATATTCAGAAATAATCAACAACCTATAATTTTTTTCCCCTGTTTTTGTGCTCCAGCAATGGCTGCTTTCGCTTCTGCTTCTGCTTCTTCTTCTTCCCGGGTCCCATGTGGAAAATATGATGTTTTCATTAGCTTCAGAGGTCCAGACGTCAGATCTGGTTTTCTCAGCCATTTGGAAAAGGGGTTGCGTCAAAATACGATAGATATCTATATGGATGACAGGCTCGAGAGTGGGGAAGAAATATCATCATCACTTGTGAAAGCGATAGAAGGATCCATGATTGCGTTGGTGATATTCTCCAAAGATTATGCTTCTTCAAAGTGGTGTTTAGAAGAACTTGTCAAAATCATAGAATGTGAGGAAGCTAATCAACAGATTGTGATACCAATTTTCTACAATGTAAATCCATCTGATGTCAGGAATCAAGAAAGTACTTATGCAAATGCCTTTACTCATCTTGAACAGAAGTTCAAGGATAACAACAAATTGAAAATTTGGAGATCTGTCTTAAAAAAATCTGCCGATTTATCTGGTCATCATTCAACAAAATTTTCGTAAGTTTGTTTCTATTATTCAATCTTAATTTATATCAAATAATGTCTGTGAATTTAGGCTAAAGTATGTTACATCAAGTTTTAATTTAATCCTTTAATGAACTATTTGATTAACTTTTTAAGAATAACTTATATCTTACTTGTGTAAAAATTATTTTAGAGAATAAATTTTGAAAAATAGCTTTTAAAAAAGCTATAAAGAATAGCTTTTTGGAAAGCCATAGTTTTGAAAATTAAAAACTATTCCGAAGAACTTGAAAATGTCTGTGTGACTCACACAAAACCAATGTTTTGGAGTTAAAAACTATTATGATATTTTAAGGCATATTTGTCTACCATTTTTTAAAACCATGTTTTGGGGCCAAAACATGGTTTCAAAGTGTGACCCAATCAGACTCTAAGTTCAAAGAGTTTATTGTTAGTCTTTTATTTAAAACATGATTGGCTTTATTTAATAGAAAATATTAATTAAAATAATTTAAAAGATGATTATGCAATTAAACGTTATAAAAAATGCTTGAAATTTAACCATATTTTATCAAAGATTAAATTGAATTTGATGTAAATTTTGATGACTAAACTTATATTGTGGATTTATTATTTTTCCTGAGCATCTTGTAATTTTGTTTTTTTTTTTATATCTTAGAAATGAATCCAAACTTGTTGATGCAATAGTTGAAGATGTCTTGAAAAAGTTGGAAGATAAGAGCCCAATTGTGTCAAACTCTCATCTCATTGGGCCTCATCAAAATTTCACCAATGTTGAATCATCAATGAAGATTAAGCCAGAGGAAGTTCGAATTATTGGGATTTGGGGCATGGGAGGGATAGGCAAAACAACCCTTGCTCACGCTATATTTGACCAATTCTATTTTGAATTTGAATGTTATTGCTTCTTACAAAATGTGAGAGAGAAATCAACAAAGACTGATGGTTTGAATTCTCTACGTCAAGAGCTTGTTTCTAAGCTATTAAAACGAAAAGATGATATAGATATGAATGAGGCAATGAGAAGGTTGCAATCAAAAAAGGTCTTAATCGTGGTTGATGATGTGGACAATCCAAAGCAACTCAAAAATTTGGTGGGACAACTCCTTCCTTCCTTATTAGGACAGGGCAGTAGGATCCTCGTAACTAGTAGAGACAAGCATGTTCTTAAGAGTGGAGGGATCGATGACAAATACATACATGAAGTGAACGGATTAAATTCTAAAGAATCACTTGAACTTTTTAGTCAACATGCCTTCAATCAGAGACAACCCGAAATGGAATATCAAGAGCTATCAGAAAGAACAGTGGCCATTGCTGGAGGAATTCCTTTAGCCTTAGAAGTTTTGGGTTCCCATTTTCAATGTAGAAAAAAAGAATATTGGGAAAGTGAGCTTCGCAAACTCAAGAAGTTCCCCCATAGGGATATTCAAAATGTACTGAGGATAAGTTATGATGGATTAGATGATATGGATAAGGAAATATTTTTAGACATTGCATTTTTCTTCTTGGGAGAATGTGCAAGTGAAGTTATTCGTGGGCTAGAGGCTTGTGGTTTTGAAGCAGTTAGTGGAATACAAGATCTTATAGATAAAGCTCTGATAAAGTCTCAGTGTGGCCTTATTATAATGCATGATTTGATACGAGAAATGGCTGAGCAAATTGTTCGTGAGAATCCTGAAACACGTAGCCGATTAAATGATATAGATGAACTATGTGGTATATTGACAAGTAACAAGGTAAGGAAAAGATACATCAACTTATTTTTATTTTTTGACAGTTTTAAAAAATAATATTTCTTTTATTTTATTTTTGTTAGGGAATTGATAAAATTGAAGGCATTATGTTGGATTGCAGTGCAAGAAAACGTCTTCAATGGGGAGCTGACATCTTCAAAAAGATGAAAAGTTTAAGAATAATCAAATTGTTTTGTCCTGTAGAGCTTCCTGGTCTTGACTTCTTTCCTAATAGATTAAGGTGTCTTCATTGGCATAACTATCCATTAGAGTATCTACCATCAGGCTGTTGTTTTGAGAAACTTGTTGAACTTAACATGGGATTCAACAAAGTCAAAAAGCTTTGGGATGGAAAACAGGTACTTATATGCTAATGCATATTATACATGTCTTTATTCTAATCAAATTTGTCACGGCCTTTTTTGTTTGGGTAATTTTTCCTTTTTTATTGTGATCATCATAGGATCTTGCAAATCTAAAGAAATTAAGTTTGCATCATTCTGTGCAATTGATGGAGCTTCCTGACTTCTCCATGGCTTCTAAGCTTGAAATTGTAGATCTCAGTTGTTGTGAAAACTTGAGAAGTGTTCACCCATCTATTTTATTTCTTCACAAAATTGTTCAGATAGATGTTTTTGGTTGCAAAAAATTAGAGAGTCTTGAGAGTGAAACTCATTCAGAATCTCTCTGTGATCTTGACATGATGGGTTGTCATAGCCTCAAGAGGTTCTGTATGACATCAAAGAAATTGACAGATATAAATTTGTATGACAGTAGAGTTGAAATATTGCATTTATCATACGGACAATGCAAGGAACTTCAACGACTTATTGTTGATGGTAAAAGATTGAGGAGTCTTCAATTAGATGGGCTTTGTTGCTCAACAAATCTTAGGGAGTTTAAAGTTACTGAATTTAAGCAAGTAATTGACCCAGAGAAGTTATACTCCCTTTTTTATGCTTGGCATAATTTAACATATCTATGTTTGGATGGGTGGAGTTACTTGAGGGAAATCCCTAATAGTATCAAGGGCTTAACAAGGTTACAAGAGTTGTCATTGAATGACTCTAGTGTGGAGACATTGCCAGCCTTGAACGATCTTTCAAGCTTGAAAAACATTTCCTTGGGAAGATGCAAAATGCTTAAATCAATACATGGACTTCCTCCCTTTCTTGAAGAATTATATGCTGAAGAATGTACTTCATTGGAGACATTGCCAGCCTTGAACGATCTTTCAAGCTTGAAACGCATTTCCCTGAGAAGTTGCAAAATGCTTAAGTCAATACTTGGACTTCCTCCCTTTCTTGAAGAATTAGATGCTAGAGAATGTACTTCATTGGAGACATTGCCAGCCTTGAACGATCTTTCAACCTTGAAACGCATTTACCTGACAAGTTGCAAAATGCTTAAGTCAATACCTAGACTTCCTTCCTTTCTTGAAGTATTGGATGTCCGCGAATGTACTTCATTGGAGACATTGCCAGCCTTCAAGGATCTTTCAAGCTTGAAAATCATTTACGCGAGAAGATGTAAAATGCTTAAGCCAATACTTGGACTTTCTCCCTTTCTTGAAGAATTAGATGTTGAAGAATCTACTTCATTGGAGACATTGCCAGTCTTGAACGATCTTTCATGCTTGAAACACATTTCCCTTAGAAGTTGCAAAATGCTTAAGTTAATACTTGGACTTCCTCCCTTTCTTGAAGAATTAGATGCCGAAGATTGTACTTCATTGGAGACATTGCCAGCCTTGAACGATCTTTCAAGCTTGAAACGAATTTACCTAAGAAGTTGCAAAATGCTTAAGTCAATACCTGGACTTCCTCCCTTTCTTGAAGAATTAGATGCCAAAGAATGTACTTCATTGGAGACATTGCCAGCCTTGAACGGTCTTTCAAGCTTGAAACGCATTTCCCTGAGAAGTTGCAAAATGCTTAAGTCAATACTTGGACTTCCTCCCTTTCTTGAAGAATTAGATGCTAGAGAATGTACTTCATTGGAGACTATATGTTGTGGCCCTTTACTTCACAATCAGTGTGCCTTTAATTTCTTTGATTGCATAAAGTTGGATAAGTCCTCACTTGGCTTTATTGAGAAGCTAATAATGAATTCCTCAGTCAGTTCACCCTATTATGTTGATTATTATGATGGTCTTAACGGTAAAGTATGTTACCCAGGAAGCAGAGTTCCAAAGTGGATGAAATATAAACAAATAACAAAGGCTTCCAGAGTTGTTGAATTCACTTGCAATCCTAAACGATCACATAGCATAGTGTTTTGTTGCGTTGCACCTGGTCATCTAATCTCAAATGGATTAATTGATGTTTTTTGTCATATCTCTTATGATGATGATAACACATTCATCCATACAAATAATTATCATCTTGAGTATGAGTATGGATCGAAATCAGATCATGTATTTTTCTGGGTAAAAAGAGGCTTATCCGATATTGGAGAAAGTGATGATATTAAGATTTCATGTAAATTCTCTCTGGGATATTACAATGAATCTTTCAAGGTAGAACTCATCCCTGTAGAAGCATGTGGTGTGCACGTAATATATTACTCAGAGCCAGAGTTGGAGCTGGAGCTAGGACAAAAAAAAAAGAGGGTTGAAGATATTTGTGTTGATGATCGACTCCCTCCCGCAAAGCGACTCAACAATTCTCATGATAACTTCATCTGCCACAGCTTGCAACCCAAATTTCTACACATAATGAAACAAAAAGAAGTCTCATTACTTCGCTTCCTTTGATATATTTTGATAGGTATGATCTCTCACTTCTTTTATTTTGATGGACTCATTACTACGGTGCATATTATTTTTGGACGGATTTAAGAAATATGGCTTAATTTAAGTTATGGTAGTTAATTTGTGATTCTAATTGGTTTGCAATATACCATAGATTTTGCTGATTATTATTGCACTGCTCACTTCTTGTGTTGGTGGTCATGTATTATATTCTTAAACATGTTACCCCATTCCAAATTTCTAAAAAAAACAAAAGACAAGCAAAAGAATACGTTTGATGTAATGAATTAATTGATCATGTTTTAATTTGATGTGAGCAAGAAAAGTTTTGCTATTTGAGAAAACACCATTCTTTCTTTTAAACAAAAATGGTTACTTTTTAATATATGTATATAATTTTATTAATATATCTAATCTATTGCTCACCTTTATTTTTCTTTTCTAAGAGTTAGATGCTTAGCTTTCCTTTTTAACACGTGGGCATTGGTTAGAAAATTTCTTCACAAAGAAGTTGATTACTATCTCTCACTAGTGATCATTATTGTTTGCATACGTAAATTATGACATGTATCATTCATACTAATCCTTTTTGGGCTTGTGATTTCTATTCATGAATTTTCACTTAATACTTACAAAAAAAAAAAGTCAATGATTTCAACCATTTTGTCAATACTAAGCATCTTTAATTTGGGTTGGAATGGAGAAATTAAAATAAACTAGGTGAAAAAAATAAAATCTTCATTTCTGGGTGAAAAGTCCCAGTAAATATGTCACTAACCAAAAAGTTCTAAGGTACCTCAATGTAAGACATTCAATAATTACCATTTTACCCTGATTTCTTTTGAAACAAAAACTAGGTATGCAATTGGAATCAGAAATGTCCCGACTCTACAACTCTCAATCATCATTGCTGATTGGCATCACTTTGGTCCTCATCATCACTATGTTTGTCGATACTCATATTGAAATGTGATCGTCAGCACCCCCAACTTCATCATGACACAAATGGAGGACTCTAGGAAGGTGGCAACAACGATAAATTCTTGAACCCATGGATGCTTCAATTCAAGAAAATGGGTCTTGAACTAAGGTCCCCCATCTGGTTTGTGGTCTTGTTGTCCTTACTATTTCCAATTTCTTCCTCCATCTTTATCTATTCAGGTATTATTATGTTTTTGTGCTCCCACTCTTTCTAGATGCTGAGAAAATTAGGGGAAAATGATACATCTTCAACCGCTAAATTTGAGTCAGAAATCACTGTCTTGTTCATATATGAAATCGAGTTTGCTTTTGTGAAAGAGGTCATAATATGAAGACTTGGATTGGCTCACATTTATCTTCTTTTAATTTAGTTTATGGTCTTTTATAAAAATTTGCTCTGTAAAATTGGGAAGACCGTCTTTCGCGGCAGGGGATTTTAAGCTCGAGTGGTTTTTTATAAAAATTTGTTCTGTAAAACAATTTCTAGCATGCTTTCTTCCACCCAACCATTTCTCATCGTCACTTCCCTGTGGTTCCTCTCCAACAGGACGTCATCCTCTAACCTCTGCGCCTTCTTCTTTCTCTTCTTCTTCCCAAGACCTAGGCACCTCCTCCTCACCATCCACGAGGCTTGGATGAATGCCAGAGTGAAGTAGTGGAGCACTTCACAAGGGAAAAAACAAAGGGCCGTGCAATCAGATATCATCCTGGGATTGCATGACCGGCAATACTTGCCCAAGCACTCTATCAGATCTCCATTGTTGTTGACAATGAACCTACCATTGCTCCTCCTCGGGTTAGCGATGGGTGAGAACTAAGAAAATAGAAGGGGGAGGGGGGGAGAGTAGTTCTTTTTTTAAAAGAAAAGTAGAAATTCCCATGGTTATAAAAGAATTTATGTATCACTTTAAAAAACTTTATATCTCATTCTTCAGATTAACACATTAGGATTTAAGGTACAACACCACCTACAAATCCATTGAAATATACCTATACATAAGATTAAGGGCATAATCAATATAAAGGTTACAATCTAGTCCATTAATCTCCATTCTTCAACACTATCTCATACATAAGACTAAGGGCACAATTAACATGAATGTTAGAACCTATCCCATTAGTCTCCATTCTTTTACATTGTAACTCAAACACATAGATTCAGATACAAACAGTTATAATCTCCAAAATAAAATCAAAGAATATAAAAATTATGATGATCCTATGATAGCAATATATAAACAATACAATTTCTGAAAATTTTCAGGGGCATACGATGCTACAAAGGCTTATGCCTCTGCCTACTTTCCTGGACCACTATTTGAATAAGAGGTCTCGCTTGAAAAATGTTAATACCACAGGGTGAGACATTAAGTCCCCATAATCAAAATTAATTTATAATATATGTAAGAAAGGAATGTAAGTCAAAGAAGCAGGTTTATCAACAGACACATTAAAAATTTCAAAAATATATAATACTTTTATTAATTGAACCTATCCCCACTCATTCATCCTGCTCCTCCATATATCTTCTGGATATGGTATAGCCTATCAGTGCTAGTATACCCGGCCAAAGGTTTGCTAGTCACTTCAAGAACATTGTCCTCTCCCATGTCACCACTAATATACCGTAACAGGAAGGTGTTTACCTAAAACATTCAACTCAAATCTGAGCCAGGAATGAAAGAGTTGATGGGCACACAATTCAACTGCATCTCTTCCACACAACCCAATATATCCCGTAACACAATAGAATATAATCAGTGTAATATGTTTTTCTTTTATCAACATCCCACAACAAATAACATTCCACATAAGTCACAATCATCTCATTAGCAATATTATTACTTATAATCACAACTCATATATACAAGTTAGAAAATACACTGCTTCACTGGAAATTGGTAAGTATTCAAATATATGCAACATTTTTCAAAGACACATATAAATAATATAAAAGAAAGTGAAGTCTCAAAAACACCTTACAGTCATAAAGTGTATATAAAATAAATTAATCCCGATTACCTCAACTCCAAGTTTAACCTTGAAAACTTTATAAATCTAAAGTACAATTCACAATTTCGGATCACACATACCAATTTACACAATAATGTAGACACAAATTTAATACGCAATTTACATAATGAAAATACTTAACCAACTTAAAAGTTTTGAATTAATTACCCAAAAATTACGATTTCATACTCTAATCTCAATCATTTATTCTCACTTTAATTTCGCACTTTTCATAACTCAAATAATTGATTTGAATCATAATTTAAGACCAAATTTAACACCAATTACATATTATTGTACAAATTCTCCAATTTAAAACTTAGATTTTCAACATAAAATTGCTATTTAATAAATCTTAAATTTTTTTCCAACAATCTAAACTAATTAAAACACAAATAGAATTCCCAATAATCCAAATAAATTGTTTAATCCAATCTTAATTGGCCAAACAGTCCAGGAGTAGCAATTGGGTTTGTTTACAAGAAAAAAGTTCATTATAAAATAATAAAACAACCACATCAAAAATCCCATCCAATTAAAACTATCTCTTAGCATCCATCTACATTCCTATAGTCTTGTATTGTCAGAATTCAAAACTTCTCAAAATCTAAACTCTAAAAATTTTCTCTAATCAGAACAAAATACCACCATTTGAGAGATCAAAATACATAGAACAACTTTTATGAAGAAAGTTTAGTGATTAAAAGAAGTTTTACTTACTAAAATAAGCTCTAAAAAATCAAATTTGGTAACAATGGCAGCAAACACAGGGAAGGAGATGCGGACACAGAGCAGGAGAGAAAAAACCCCATCTTTTCATTCTTTCCTATTTTATCTCTTTTCTTTTCTTCCTTTTATTTATCTTATTATTTTTTTTAATCATACATATATTTTATAATACCAAAATATATTTGACTGAATCATATTACCTAAATAAATATAGGATAATTTTTTAATTATAATAATAAAATAAATATTCTTTAATGATAATTTTAGAAATAAAAATTTAAAGATGCTACGCAGGGGCATGTGGTGTGCACCTAATATATTACTCGGAGTCGGAGCCAAAGCCGGGTCTAAAAAGAAAGAGGATTACAGATATTTGTGTTGAAGGTCAACTCCCTCCCAGAGTCACTCAACAATTCTGGCGTCTCACAGTCAACTTCCCTGTGTTTAGCCACTACTAGATCCAACAATTATTGGGTCAAAATAGGAGAGTGGGAAAGCATGCCCAGGTGGACAAAACGGATTAGAGTTAGCCCAGGGATGGGAGTGGAAGGCACTCTTGACGATGGATATAGCTGGAGAAAGTATGGCCAGAAAGATATTCTGGGAGCCATGTTTCCCAGGTATGTATATATAGATATAATTTGTTTGTGAAGGCTTACTTATTGATAAACAATATATAGATCATTTGTGGCTAATAATTACACTGCTGCGTTCAGTGTAAATGCAGAAGCTATTGCAGATGCGCTTATAGAAAAGCTCAAGGATGCCTGGCCATGAAGCAAGTGCAAAGATCTGACGAAGACCCCAACATATTTGAAATCACCTACTATGGAAAGCACACCTGTAGTGCATAGTCATCATCCAATGCGGTTCCTCCATCTGGCACTCAAGAAACCCATGAACTGATGATGAATCCAAAAGCTGCAGATCCTCAGCAAAAATCAAGGAACAGCTGCTTATGAACCTTCGAGCTGGGCTGAGAGTTCAGACAGACAATCCAGTAAATCTCATGATAACTTCATCTGCCACCCCTTGCAACTCAAATTTCTATCCATAATGAGACAAAAAGAGATTAATTCGCTTCCTTTGACATACTTTGACAGGTATGATCTCTAGCTTATTTCCATAATGCGACATGACTTATACAATTTCTTAAATTTTACACATTCAATGGCAAATTTTAAGGAAAAAAGTGGTTGGTACATAATATATAATTCTAATGTAATGCTGGATATTTTGTTTGGGAACTGATTTGGGAAATACGTTTATGTTATCGCAGTGAATTTGTGGTTCTGATTGGTTTGCAATGTAGCATATATTTTGCTAATTATTATTGCACTGCTCGCTAATTATGTTGGTTGTCATTTATTATATTTTTAAATAAGTTACTCCAATCCAAATTTCTAAAGAAAAAATATAACAGACAAGGAAAAGAATACGTATGTGTGGCTAAAAATTGAAGATGTAATGAATTAATTGATGTTTCAATTTGATGTGATCAATGAAAAATTTTGCTATATGAGAAAACACCAAATTATTTCATTTAAAACGAAATTGTTACTTTTTAACATATATATATATATATATTTATTTATATATAATTTTTTTTAATATGCTCTAATCTCTTGCTCTCCCTTTTTTCTGTTCTAAGAGTTAGATGTCCAGTTTTTTTTTATTGTAAGCGTTGGCTTTAATTAGGAAGAAATATATTTTCTAAGAACATGAGTGCAATCACTCACTTTGTGGTAAATATTGTTGGCATACATAATTTATGACATGTATAGTTTGTACTAATCCTTTTTAGGCTCGTGACTTCTAATCATGAATTTTCACTTAATACTTACAAAAAAAGAGTAAATGATTTCAACCATTTTGTTGATGTTAGTATCTTTAATTTATGTTGCAATGGAGAAATTAAAATAAAGTAGCTGAAAAAGTAAAATATTCATTCTTTGATTAATTAAATTCCTAAATAATTTACTGTGTTGCCTTTCAATCTATTGGCGGAGATAAAAGTAAAGTGTTACTATTGGGTGGGTAAGGATATATTGCTACAATTATCAAGGCTAAGTAAACAAACACACATGACTACTGTTGATCTACTTGGGAAGGTGGAAGGTCATATATGTTGAGCTCTTCCTTTTCTTCATCTTCTTAATTCCGTCTTCTTCTGTGCCAACTACTGATTTACTTAAATGAATATTTCCCATTTCTTTGCTTCTGCAACTAAAGAATTGGGAAAAAAATACTTTTGGATTTGTCACTTCCCTGATATCTTGCTATTAGGTCCCTGCCATTATGACTATAGTTAACTTATAACTTAGGCTTTTCCATTACTTGGACATATACCCTGGGTCATTGAAAATTTGCTTATTTATTGTGCAACAACCTCTCTATCAACTTGCACTAACAAATAAGTCGAGCTATATATAGGTATATAACATTGAACTCCTTGGAAAATGGGTGTGCAGCCATTTTAATCTTTAGAAGTTGATTAGCATGATATTTATGGGGCTTTAGAGGATGCAAATGGAAATTTACTCAGAAAGTTGAATTCAAGTTTCAAATATATATGTTCTTTGTACACTTTTAAAGAGACCTTGTGATGGTGGCCATGTTCTTAATTTGTTAAAATTTAAGTTGAGAGTATTTCATTTTTTTTTTGACAAGGATATATCTGAATTTTGCAATGCAGTAGCTTCCCGCCCAAGCTTGTACGAAATACAGTGAAGATGGAAAGACATTTTTACCCTTATCACTCTCCATTGTTGTGAAGTAATCATGAATTTTCATGTTAATGTTCTTGGATGGGAGTGAAGAGCCTTTTGCTGATAAGTGAGGCGTCTTTGACATGTTAATCTTATGTAGTACCAAATATTGTGACATTTTATGTCTCTGGATAGCACAATCATTATATATGATTAGATAAATGTTTGAGAAGTGGCCTTTTTATATAAAAGAAAATTTGTTCGGATAAATGTTTGAGAAGTAATTTTTAATAAACAAAGACTTAAAAGGACAACTATTTTATATATTATGATAAATTTAAAGGAAAAAATAAAATGATAAAAAATAATAAATGAAATAAATGAAAATATATATAAATTAAATTAGCATATCTGAGACATGCTCGAACATCAAAATGGCAATGAGGAATTATCAAATTATTAAGAAATGAGATATCTATGCATCAGGCAAGCCTACCAGGGACATGAGTCCTCCTTCACTGGCCTTCTCCAAAAATCATACACAGTTGAAATTGAAGACAAGTTTTTCAGAGTTCAATCATTTCACTAGATGAAAGCGAACTTTGGGCATAAAATTAAAATATCTATTTGATTCTTTCTTCTGTTATGTTTTAACCATTTGTACTTGAATAGCTTCTTTTATAGCATCAAGATCAATACAAGGATTCGTATATGCATGAACAAATATAAGTAAAGACTGCTTCCTTATGCCTCTGAACATTGAGAACGAAGCAGATATAGTGTTAATACATAGCAGAAACCTTAAGTGATCATACAGTATATGCCAATTTTTGAAACTAGCAGAAACCATGTCTAGTGTAATGAGCATAGAAGAAACCAAACACGAGACTCCGCATATCAAAGATGTGTAGAAACCTTAATACAGTTTTGTTTTGTAAGAACCTATTACATGCCCAAAAAAAAAAAAGAACCTATTACATGCTTAAATTACACTTCTCTCTTCCATTATGAAAATACACACAAATCTCTCTTAGATGCCAGCAGATTTCAATAGCCAAATCAACGGTTCCTTATCAATAAAAAAATTAACGGTTCCTTCGTTCGTTTAGTAAGGACTAAATAAAATTAGCAACCCAGTTTACTGGGGCTATTCTGAGCTACCTATATCAGAATCAGTTTGCAGTCTACATAAAAGGATACAGTAAACTCAGTCATGAATGAAATTGATCATATCTTCTCGCACATCCATTCTTTTCTTTATTTCTCTGCCAGGCTACAAGCCCTTCAACGGATCAGGGACATAAATCAGAATTCCCTTGCTAAAACGCAATTTTGTAACGTTCAAAATAAAAACTAGGCAACAACAGGGATATCCTGAACAGGAATTGACACCCAAAAAGTCCTAAGCGTCGGTATTGTGTACATCCTATTTTATCTTCCTCCACACCATAATTTCCAAATGGCATAAATAGAACAAGCATATCTGTCGAACCGTGATGGGCATAGATATACGCAGTCCTCCAAGAGTAGCTGAGATCCCCAGGTTTCATAATTTGCCCAAAAAAAGATTAAGCAATAAAACAGATCTAGCTCCTACAGAAACAAATAAAGGCCGGAGACGCACCAAAATACACGAAGACAGAGAGCCTACCTGGAAGAAGCCACACAAAACTCTGGTCTCTGAAGTCTCTGATTCTCAGCAAATTGATGGAGTGACGGACTAAGAAGCACGAAGATCACGAAGCGGCAGTGAACGACGGCGACGGACTTTGGAGCAGAAGGACCACGATGGTAACGGGCTCAGAGGACGACTGAGAGGAGAAACGGCCAACGAAAAAGCGAGGACCCAGGCGATTTTATGATTGCTCAGGTTTAGAAGGACGAAGTGGCAGAAGTACCACATGAGCGGACTCACGAGCAGAAGGACCACGAAGGAATGAGTGATGGGATATGAAACAATGGTCGGATTTTTTCCACAGATGCTGTAAATAGTAATATTTTTTCCCCAAATGCTGTACTTTTGAAACTATTTCTTCATATACTGCATTTGAAATTGTTCGCACGGGGGACGAAATCACATTTGCACAAAAGTCGTTCTACGAGCAGACGAGTTCAGGAGTGGCATGCGAAAATCGTTCAAGGTGTGAACGACTTTTGGGCCACACAGGCCCAAAGTCGTTCACACGGTGAACGACTTGTAAAGTCGTTCACCGTGTGAACGACCTGTGTGGCCCAAAGTCATTCACACCGTGAACGACTTTCAACACGGCATGAGAAAATTTTTTTAATAATAATTTAAAATTTTAAATTCAATTAATAAAAAAAAGAATTGGAAAAAAAAATATTCTATGTATATTTTGAATTGATAAAGATATATGGATTCAATGAAATTGAAAAAGATTTATCTGTCTCTATCTATCCAAGGGATGGAATGGTAAAAAGCTTTTGGTGTATTAAGTTTTTTATTAACTTTAGAACATTATAGCTATTCCTGGGTTAGACGATTTATCCGAAAACGGTATACACTATA